>PVJC01040118.1:0-15909 GCA_004026665.1 Murina feae
TTTAGTTTTTACATTTGTGGAGATTTGTTGTATGGCCCAGGATAGGATCTGCCCTTATGAATGTTCCATGGGCATTTGAAGAGTGTGTATGTATCCTGTTGTTGGGGAGTATTCTGTTGATTGGATCCTGTTGGTTGATAAGGTGTTAAGTTCTACATCCTTGCGGATTTTCTTCTAATTGTTCTACCAGTTGTTGAGGTGTTGGAGTCCCCAAGTAAAAATGTGGATTTTCTGTTCTTTCCATTCTACTAGGTTTTGCATCATATTTTGTAGCTCTGTTGTTTGGTAAGTACATATTTAGGATTATGTCTTTTTGGTGCAATGAACCTTTTTCATTGTGTAATGTCCTCTGTACCTGGTAATTTAAAAAAAATATATATATATTTCTATTGATTTCAGAGAGGAAGGGAAAGGGAGAGATGGTAACATCAATAATGAGATCCATTTATCGTTTGCCTCCTGCACACCCCTACTGGGGATCAAACCCACAACCTGGGCATGTGCCTTAGACCAGAATCAAACCTGGGACCCTTCAGTCCACAGGTGGGTGCTCTATCCACTGAGCAAAACTGGCTAGGGTTATGCCTGGTAATTTACTTATTTCTGTGGTTTCCCCACACCCACCCCCCCCCCTTCCAGTAGATTGCTTGAAAATTATTTTTAGAATTCCATTTTGATTTCTCTAGTGTTTTTGGATGCATTGCTTATCATTTTAGTTGTCACTCCAATAATTACATTATACATGTTACAATATACTTGGCCCAAGTTTTACCAGTTTGAGGCAAGTGTAGAAATCTCCCATTTAGATCACTTTGCTCTCTCCCATTTATAAAGTAATTGCTTTAAGTATCTCCCACATTGAAAACCACACCCATGTTAGAACATTTGCTTCAACCATCAACCATAATTTAGAAAACTGGACAAGTATTTTGTTTACCCAAGTTTTGCTATTTCTCTTGTTCCTTCTTTTGTGATATTCTAAGTTTACTTTTTAAAAAATTTTCCTTTGTTTAGAGAACTTCAACCATCCTTTCAGGATAAGTCTACTGGCAACAAATTCTCCTACTTTTCCTTCATCTGAGAATGGTTAAATTCTCCCTGATTCCTGAAGGTTATTTTTGCTGAGTATAGATTCTTAGTTGACAGTAATTTTCTTTTGCTACGTGGTAAATGTACCATTCCTGACCGCATGGTTTCTGATGAGAAATGTCAAATTTTTTCCCTACAGGCAAGGCATCATTTCTCTTGCTGCTTTCAGTATTATTTTTAGTTTTCATAAGTATCCTTGACTATGCAGGGTCCTGGTATGATTTTTTCTTTTTTTTAATATATTTTATTGATTTTTTACAGAGAGGAAAGGAGAGGGATGGAGTTAGAAACATCAATGAGAGAGAAACACCGATCAGCTGCATCCTGCACACCCCCTACTGGGGATGTGTCCGTAACCAAGGTACATGCCCTTGTCCGGAATTGAACCTGGGACCCTTGAGTCTGCAGGCCGACGCTCTATCCACTGAGCCAAACCGGTTAGGGCAATTTTTTCTTTTTTAAAGAAATTATATATATATTTTACAGAGAGAGAGAGGGATAGTTAGAAACATCAATGAATGAGAGCATCGAGCAGCTGCCTCCTGCACGCTCCCCGCCCCCCCACTGGGGATGTACCTGCAACCAAAGTACAAACCCTTGACCAGAATCGAACCTGCAACCTTTCAGTTCGCAAGCCGATGGCTCTATCCACTGAGCCAAACCGGTTAGGGGGTGGTGTGATCTTCTTTAGGTTTCTCTTGAGGTCCTGTGAGATTCTTGAATCTGCAGCTTTAACTCTTGCCATTTCTGGGGAATACAGTGGTGGGTTGCCAGGGAATGGGGGAGGAAGAATGGGGAGTTACTGGTTGCACAACCATGTGCATGTATTTAATACCAATGAACTGTACACTTAAGAATCAGCCCAAGCTGGTGTGGCTCTCTGGGTAGAGCACTGGCCCGTGGAGTGAAGGGTCCTGGGTTCAATTCTGGTCAAGGGCACATAGCTGGGTTCCAGGATTGATCCCTGGCCCTGGTTGGGGTGTGTGCAGGAGACAACAAATCGATGTGAGAGATGTTCTCCTCTTGTCTCTTCCTCTCCTCTTCACTCTAAAAATCAATGCAGGCCCAGCTGGCATGGCTCAGCGGTTGGGCATCGACCTATGAACCGGGAAGTCATGGTTCAATTCCCCGCAGGGTTTGCAGGAGGCAGCCAATCAATGACTTTCTCTTATTGATGTTTTCTCTCTCTCCCTCTGAAATCAGTAAAAATAAAGGGTGTCCCTCGGGTGAGGATTAACCACCACAAAGGAAGGTTAAGTCAGTAAACGTTAGTGCACTCATTCCATCCGTCAGGCTGACCTTGCTTCACACCTAGTTAGGCACTCAAGTCCAGGAGGTAGTTACTGTGCCAGGTGCTCCCACAGACACCCTGCTCACATCCTCTCAGCCTGGAGAATCAGGTTCGGTGAGTGCTATGGGGAATTCTGTTCCAAGGCCCGAGCTGACAGTAGGAAGGCCAAGGCAAATGCCTGACTCTGGTTATTAAGGCCACTTAGTAAAACTTTTAAGAAATAACAGCTCAGAGGTAGGAATAACAAACGTTTATTCAAAAATGTGTAAGTAACAGAGCCTCCACCATCTCTTAATGCCTCTTCCTCTTCTTCTGAACAAAAGAGACAGATGGGGAACGTAGGGGAGCGGGAAGCTAAGAGGGACACAAGGATTGGCACACCACTTTCTCTTCCGTTTTCCACGATGCCATCCTGTAGAAACAAACTAGGGGAGACAAACGGGCTTCACCCCACAATGCAGCCCACGGCTGTCCAGAGACCGGGTCCAGGTGACCAGATGGCTGCAGCTCGCTCAACGACACTGCTACCAGCGCGGCCTGGCCTGGGACTGGAAAGAGGAGAGGGCAACACTACACAGGCAGGACGTTTACCACCTCTGCTCGGAGCAGAGGTGAGCATCGCCTACTGTGCTGCGGGCGCAGAACAAGGCCCTACGCCTTGGATGCTCTCTCTGGGGCCAAGAGTTTCGAGAAAGTGAAGGAGGAAAGTCTTCCAGCTGCTGAGAGAACTACATTGCACCCATTCAAAAGGGGAAAAGGGAGTAAGAACTGCATTCTTTACACAACTAGAAACGGACCACCACCAAGCACATTCCCTGGATTTGCCAGGCCTGTGCAACCTCAGAGCTGGATGGCGGAGCTGGGTTCAAACCCTGGGGCCTTCCTACTTGACAGATTTAACTGAGGAAACGTGTGTATCCAGGTTTGTCTTCACTGTGCTGGCCCAAACAGGTCATGAGAGGCTCTTAGTGTCTCAGCCCCTTTCCTTTCTTGGCACTTGTGCATGTATTTAATCCTGTGGGGCTCCCAGAATCCTGCTCCCCAGCTCTCTCCAGCTCAGCCACCTGGACTCCCTTTACATCCTCAGCTCCCTTTACTGGTGGTGGCTCTGGAGCAATGCTGACTGGGTGCTCAGGGGCTGCCCTGAGTGCAAAAGTTTTGCCCCAACTCCCTGGAACCATTTGGAGAGGAACCCAGTGGTTGCCTGGACAGGCTGCTTTGCTCTCTACTCCTTTCTTACCACTACTCCCCTCCCCCAATGGCCAAGGCAGGAAAAGATCCCTATGCTCATGGACCGATGGGCCACTTACAAAGGTGGTAGCTGCACACGTGTTCCCAGAATCCCTGATTATTGTCCTGTAGACATCTGAGGCCAGAAAGAAAGAGCCAGGAGCAAGCCAGTATCTCCCCTTTTAATAATCCTCCAAACCCCCAGTGTCACCAAACTAGGGGAAAACTGGCATTAACATCAGAACCAGGAGATGAGCTCTGGGCTAGTGAAAACTGGAGGGACCAGCAAGCCCTCCCAGCAGTAATAACCAGAGGCCAACAGAACTGGGGTGGAGCACTGGGCCTAAGACATGGGAAAAGGGACACGTGACCTCAGGGTTAACTGAGCTGCCTGAAACAGCTGACCTGGCTCCCCTCAGGATGGCGGAACTTCCCTTCTCCACTTTGTTCAAAAACTGTAGAAAATAAAAGGGTAGGAAGCCCCTTATCCCTGGAAAAGGCAGTATCCTTCAAACAGCCCCACCCTGTATTCCATGGAGCCACAAGAAAGCACACGGAGAATTCAGGACACCATTTCCAGGACAGAACTTGGTTTGGAGCTGAGTTTAGGGGGAGAGACAATCTGAACAACACAAACCTACCTTGGAGAGAAGGTGGAGGGAGAAGAAACACTACAGAAAACGTTAACGTACAGAGCACAGGGTAGAACACATCACAGGAAGGCGGGTCTGTCCAGTGAGGAGCTCTTACCCCGCCCGGGGCCTCTAGTCCAACGGCCCATTGGTCACAAGCTTTGCTTTGGGAAACAGAGCCACCCTCCTCTGCCCTGCTCCTAGCTGCCTTGCTCCCCCGCTCAAAGTTTGATTTTGAACTCTGTGGGCTGTGTGGCCACAGAGGCCCCCGAGGACTTGAAGAGCGCCTTCAGGATGGTGTCGGGGTCCACCTCGGCTGGAGGGTTGGACGAGACTGCAGAGTTCACCCTGCGAGGCAGCTCACTCTCCTTTCTCACCGAGGGGCTGTCACTTAGCCGTCTGTGAGCAGAAAAGAGTCAAGATCCTTGTCAGTTTCCCTCAGAAGCAGAGGGGCCACCGTTACCTGACCTGTTACAAGCGAAGACCCCATTGTAGTGCTCTCTGTAGCCTGTAGCTCACTTCATCTGCAGCAAACCCACCCCCTTTCTTGTTTATGGATGAGGTGCAGCCTGCTGTCAGCTGGGTGTTAAGTCTAGAGAACAATGCATATCCCTCAGGGATGGTCACTCAGCATATTACATATTCTGAGAAGACTTGAAGAAATAAATTTAACTCTGCTTAGCCCAATGGTTCTCAAACTTATTAGGTCACAGGACACATACTTTTTGGAATACAACTTAGTCCTGGAATACAGTTTAAGAAACTTGTCCAAATCACACAATTCAATATCCAGGGTTCATATTCCGGTCTTTTTAAATTTCAAAGTCTACTTCAGGCCTGTCCCGCACTACCCCGCCCACCTTGGCAAGTCTAACATCCTCCCCAGGTCTCGGCCTCCTTGTCTATAAAAAGACAGCCTACACGATAGGCATCGTGGTCCCACACCCAGCATGTACGCCCAGACGTGTGACACAGAATGAGGGCAGCAGCCAGCACCGTTTCCATCAGAGGCAATCACAGGGAGTGGAGCTCCCTGTCCCCTTGGACAATGCACCCAGTTTTGCAAAGAGGGAGACATCTGGCCTGCTCTCCATTTTCTCCTCAAATGTTTCTAGATTATAGGCTGGGAGCAGGTTGTAATGCTGTGAGGCCAACCCCCCGTGGAAAAGAAGAGACAAGGCCCTTTGCAAAAGCTGAGCACCCTAATTGCCAGCCCGCCAGGAGAGCACAGGAGGGATGGAGCTGTGTGCAGGCCAGGTACCCATCAGGATAGAGAGATGATCAGGCAGAGTCAGCGAGGAGAGAGCTCCACCAAGCCCCAGCATGGCTGCCTCTGGGACTTACAGTAGGATGGGCTGGTCGGAGGTGATGACGTTCCCATTCATGTGAAGGTTGCACTTCATTGGTTGCCCTGAAAAACCAAAAGAGAAAAGGCTCTGCCACGAGACCACAGCTCTTTACACAAAAGGACAGGCTGCCACCTGCATCACGGGGGTCAAGCACCCACCGCTGGCAGCTCTAGCTCCACAGTGGGGGTGGAGCTGCTAGATTCTGAAGCAAAACCAAGGGACTAAGAAAATCCCAGCATGTGAGGTCCATGAAACCTTGACAATGACAGCACCGAGAAGCAAATTGGCAACAGACCTTGCCTCTCACCGGAGGAGAGGAGAGTGGAAGTCAGGGAGAACCAGGGCTCAATGTGGAGTCATCCAACCTGGCTTGTGAAGCAATTAGTAAGGGAAATTTTTATGCTATGAAATTAAGTGCAAAGAGGATTCAAAAGTCTATGTGCAGACTTCTACTTTGTCTATGAAAGATTAATTGTACTGAGTACTATACTCCCAGTGTACATAAAATGTGATGGAGAATAACAAAAAAGAAGAAGATAAAGAAAAAAGATTTTTTAAATGTAAACATTAAAAAAAGAACAGCACAAAAAGAGGGAATGGAGTCATAGAGAAGTGACGTTTCTATCTCTCAGTGAAATGAAGTTAGTATTAATCTGAAATAGACTTGATATATTCTATCTATTGGAGATTAGATTCAAAGATACAAAAAGGTTGAAAGCAAAAGGAGATATATCACCCAAACAGCAGCCCTAAGAAACCTGGAGTGGCTATACGAATATCAGCTAAAAAAGATGTTAAAACGAAAAATGTTACTAGAGAAAAAGAGCAATGTTTTATAACTGATAAAAGGGTCACTCCACTAGGAAGAAAACAATTAGAACAATTATAAACATTTATGAAACTAACAAAAGACTCAAACAAATGAAGCAAAAGCTGACAGAAGTGAAAGAAGTAAACAAACAACAGTTGAAGGTTTCAGTTCTGTGCGTTCAGTAATGGACAGAACAACCAAGCAGCAGACGAACAAAGACCCCGAAGACTTGAACGACATCAACAACTAGACCCAACAGACATCAACCCAATAGCAGCTAAACACATACTGTCCCACGTACCAGGAGAACGTTTGGAAAATCACAAATATATGGAAATTAAACAAAACAACCCTAAGTAACCAATGGGTCCAAGAAGAAAAACATTAGGTAACTCAGAAAATACTTTGAGATCAATGAGGACACAACATACCAATACTCATGAGATGTGGCTAATGCAGTGCTGAGAGGCAAATGGATCACTCTAAGTGCATATGTTAAAAAAGGAGTGAAAAGACAAACTACATATTGGGAGAAAATATTAACAAACCATTGGTCTAAGAGACCTGTATCAAGATTACATATAAAGAGCCCTGGCTGGTTTGGCTCGTGGACAGAGCATCAGCCTGTGGACTGAAGGGTCCTGGGTTCAATTCTGGTCAAGGGCACAGGCTTCAATTGCAGGCTCCAGGGGGCAAACAACCAATGTTTCTCTCACATCGATGTTTCTCTCTGTCTTTTCCTCTCTCTAAAAATCAATGGAAAATATCTTTGGGTGAGGGTTAAAAAAAAAAAAGGTTAATTTTTTAAAAAGAATATATAAAGAACTCTTACAACTCAATGATAAAAGACAATTCAAAAAGTGAGCAAAGATTCTGAATAGACACCTTCTAAGGAAGATACACAAATGGCCAAAAAGCAACATCATCAGTTACTAGGGAAATGCAAACCAAACTCCCAGCAACTGTGTTTTCTTAGTTTAGGCCCCTCCACTGCAAGCACAGGGCCTTGCTCCACAGTAGGGACGCAACAACACACCAGAAGAGCAAATGGGTGGACAGGACAGGAGGACTGTGGCAGACAGCGTTCCTCTTCTTAGGCTGCCCGCGATGAATAATGGGGAATCCGCGTTCAGTGAAATCAGTGGTTTACTCACTAGAAGTAGAGCTCACTGGGTGCGAACAGTCAGACGAGGCTCCAGGCCATTTAAGAGCCTGTGTCCTAGCACCGAGCAGACCAACAGCTGGCAGCGGGAGGCTATGGCTCACAAGCACTGCGACTCCTTAAGAGGACCACCCAGGGAACCGGTGTTTCCCGGCTAGCTAGCTCAGGTGCTAGGCCGGGTGAAACCCAGGGCTTGTGGGACCGCCCAGAGACTGCACCTCCCTGCCCGTTCTCGGTGCACAGAAGGCCCCAGTGGGCGACTGCACCAGGAGGCCTCCCACCCACTGCAGAGGAAGGCTTCCTCTGAGGCCTGCTGCCCGACATAAGCAGTGCGTGGGAAGGGGAAGTAGCTGCTTTCTCCTCACTTACCATCCAGACACCGGTTGTTGTATTTCTTATATGCGGTGATGGCATCATCCTTTTTCACAAAAACTACCTCTGCTACCCCTGGATGGACCAGCCGAGCCCGCTTCAGGGCTCCACAAACACAGAAAAGCTCCTGCAAAGCAGAGGGGCTAGGGTTAGGGGCGAAGTTCAGGCCATCCTCCTCCTGCCATTCACACACTGCAAGGGCTCTGGCTTGGCTGGTGGCCGCATTATGGCTGAATATGCCCAGGATTTCAGGGAAGCTCCATGCTAGGGGGTGTTCTTGGGATATGCACAGGCCTCAGCATGGACCAGAGGAGGGGACAAGCTGTGCACGCAGTGAGAAATGGCCCTGCGCTTACAAGCCACAGGTCGTGTGACGTTCACCAAGTCACGCCCGAGGTCCTCCTGCCTCGGCGCCCTCTCCCTTCCTTAACAGGGATGATAGGTGTGGAATTTCTCTGAGAACTCTGGCATGGAAACGAATGTGTAGGCTCCTCAAATAACAGCAGTGGCTAACAGGCAGCACAGGAATCTGGGAGAAATAACTCCTGGAGCTCTGCGTAGAGCGACCAATTCCACGGTCACAGAAGTGCTTGGGGACGGGGCATTCTGGCCGCACACAATACTCACAACAATGTCCTCCTCGGTGACCCGAGGGTGTAGGTTATTCACCGTCATCTTGGTCCCTTCCAATGGGCTGAGGACAGGCTGCCACAGACAAGAGTGTTACCAGAAGGCAGAGAACAGCTGTGCCCAACAGCAGAATCACTCGGGGCAAGCGACCTGGAAGGCCACCTCCTATGAGACACCTCAGCGCCCACCGCGCCCTCCACCCAGGTGAAGGGAAGGACCTCTTGCTCCCAATAAGCAGAGCCCTCAGGCGTCTGTGCCTCCGCCTGGAATGCCACTCCTATTCCAAGGCCCACCCAGCGCAGCCTTCCCAGCTGTGCCGTGGACGCAGCGGCGCTCTCACAGTGCTCCAGCAGCGCTCTGAGCACAACTGTTGGATCACCAGACACAGGCTGTTGCCCCCACTCGCCTGCGAGTTCTTTGTGCTCAGGGGCCACTGGGTCTCGGTTTGCTCATTTGTAAAGTGGGGGTGGCAACGCCTACCTCAGAGAGGCGCTGTGAGGACACAACAGGGTACATACAGCACGCTGCCCACCCAGCACACGCGCACTCTCAACTGGTGCGATTCCTCTCCTTCACCTTCTCCTTCACCTCACCTCGGCAGGCGGCAGCTCTTTGGGGGAATCCTCTTTGTTCACTAGTGTCCGGGACATGCTGGTCAAGGCTTTTGTTCGAACCGAGGAGGGGAGAGCAGGAGCTGTGTACGCATCATTCTGAACCACTTTGGTGAGAGAGGGGGCCTTGGACATGGAAAGCTTGGAACTGCTCAGCCCGGCCTAAACAAAGGGGCACACAGGAACCTGAGAGGCTAGCGACTTGGATGCCCAGCTAGGGACCGACAATCCCCAGCCTTGAGGCCCCACCATTTCCCAATTCCATTATGGCCCGAAGCCAAAAAGCTGCCAGTGAGATCCACAGGGAAGGTGCAGAAGGGGAGACACACAGCTGCACATGCGCTCACAGAAGCCACTTCCCAGGGTCAGCAGCCCGTGGCGAGAAGCTTCCTGACCAGCAGCCCTGACCAGGATCCACAGGCTCACCATACTGTGTAGACCTTGTTTACCTAAATGAGGCATGCGGCCTGCCGGCCACGAGTTTGACATGCTTTAGACTTTATAAAAATCCAACAACTTGGGGCTTGTCAGAAGGTCAGAAGCTTGGGATCAAGTACATTCCCACGTATGCTTCCATCACAAGGACTGACCGGCTCCAGGCTGGCTGGGCCTAAGCACCCACTCTCAGGAAGGCCCAGGCTCCCAGTGTGCTGGCCCTACAGGGGCACCAGGAACAGGCCTGGCCCTGGCAGCTCCCGGAATGCCAGGGAACAGGCAGACCTCCTTGACGTTCCCGATGCTGCTTACTTTCCTGTTCTGCGTGTATCTGACCAGCACCCTAGTTATCAAGCTTTTCTTGTAAGACTGCACTGGTGGGTAAGGTTCATATTGTTTCGCTAACACACTAACCAAGGGAATCAGATTTAAGAATGGAGGAAAGGGGAGCAGGTAGACTGTCCTGCCGCAAACGAAAGAACATGGATTCCTCCCGTGGGGTCACCACATTTCTCACGAAGTGTCTCAAACCTCAGTCAATGGGGAGTGAGCTCTGCACCTCACGGCCTGTGGGACCTTGAACAGGTCACTAGGCACTCTAGTCTCGGTATTGATAAAATGAAGGGTTGGACTAGTTCCAGTTCTGAAAATCTCAAGACCCAAATGAAGAAATATATCTGAGTCTAAAGGCCAATTCTCCACCACCACCTCTACCATCCAACTAATCAGACACACACAGCGAGTGTCGGCAAAACAGGAAACACCCTACCATGTGGTGGTGAAAGCTGCTGGAGGCTGCCAATTTCATCTGTTTACTAGGAATGGAAGCTGCAATGTCATCATCTTCATCCAGGTCATATAAATTCTGAAAATAAATCAATATCAGCTAATGTGACTCTAGGCTGCCAACAGCATTTGGAGCGAGACAGCAGGGCAAGGGCTGCTGGAGCAATGGAGTGGAGGGAGCAGCGGGCGTGTGCGGGCCTGAGGAGCTGAGTGAGGCTCAAGTCCTGACAGGTGGCTCCCCGCCCACCAGGGCAGAGGCAGTGCGGCAGCTTGTAGGTCCATCCTTTCTACAAGTGGGCAGTGGCCAGGAAGAGTCCCCCAAAACGTCTGCTTCTATCTTTTGCCTGGAAAGCCCCGCCCTGGCCATGTGGCCTAAGGATACAGACCAGCCCTAGAAAGAACATTATCCACAAAGATGTGCAGAGAACTTCTAACAGGCTAACGGGCAGCAAAACGGTTTAAATCCACTGGAACGTCAACTCAATGGATGATGCGGTTATTAACCAGTAAACTGCCACGCGTCCACAATGGAAACCATGCCACTTGCGAATACAGATGCTTATGGGGTACAAAGGGTCTAAAATGTTGTTTACCATAAATGTGAATACAGAAAAATGCTTGCTATAAAAAAAAAAGAATGATACAAAATTGGATTAAAACTATAATCACAGCTACAACTACACAATAATTAAATAATAATGATATTTTTTTAAAAAGGAAGGAACCAGGCAGAATTTCTACAATGGTTGGCTAGGAAATTAGGAACATAAACTACTTCTTCCTAATCTTTCTCTGGTTTGCAAATTTTCTGTATTAAGCACATATTAATTTAAAAAATTTATTTTTTTTCAATTAGCTTCTGCCTCTTATGCCTCTCTCCTCAGTTATAAAATTTCTTCTTAAAACGCAAAGTATAGTCAAATGTAATCCCTCCCAATTCTTCAAATTGTGAACCTTAAAGTAGCATCAATTAATCCACCCAGCAGGTCCAATCAAACACATTTGTACACACATCCAGGACACACACACACTCACACACACATCCAGGACACACACACACTCACACACACATCCAGGACACACACACACACACTCTACCTGTCTGGCCTGGTGATTGTTGACAACGTTAATCCTCATTCCAGCAGGATGGGCGTGAGGTGATGTCATGGCCTTCTGCTGTGGAACCTAGAAACACTTGCTGGTCACAATCCATGACACGGGGCCCACAACATTCTCTATGGTCACTGAACTTGAAATATGAGGGGCACTCAGTTTGGTCTTTGGTAAAAGGCCCTACTGTGCCTCAGACCAAAACAGGAGTGACAGGAAGCCTCGCCGTCCCAGAAATCCCCTGGCAAGGCATGCGCAGGGCTCAATGAACCGGCTCAAAGCATGCTCCCTACTGCTGCTGTCCCTGTTAGCACAGTGTGTGAAGATGAACTGACCTCCCCATTCCCTTTGGGGCGGTGGCTGTGCAGGTGCCCAGGGCACTGTATGAGGGAGGAGCTGTGTTAACTCTGGGCAGAGTTCACACCTCTGGGACCGAGGTTCTTAGGTAAAACGGAGGTAATAACCCCAGGGCCACAGTGAGCAATACAGTGAGTGGGAAAGGTCAGATATGGGAGGTGCCGACCAGGCAGCACATGCTCCATAAATGTTTTGTGCCTTCCCCTCTCTTCCCTCACCACTACCTCACCTGGGAAAGTCACTTCATTTCACTGGACCTCCCCTGCTTTTATAGAAAACTGGGCAATACCTTGTCTTCCTCATATGATTACTACACAAACCCAGGAATATTATGTTCTCCAAACATTCCTGACCCCTGCTCCCTGCCAGAACCTATAGTTGTTACTGGCTTCCTGGGATTTATGACAAGAGCCATACATACCTGGATGGTTTTAGTGAGCTTCAGAGCTGGAGTCACCGTCCCGATGGGGGGGCTCATGAAGGAAGCAGAGGAATTCCGCTTCAAGCTGAGCTTCTCCCGGGCATCAGCTACCTGGTGGGGCCTCTGGGGAGCCATGCTCTGCTGCTTGCGGGAGTTCAACATCTCTCTGGCATCCTGCACTTTCCCTCTGATCCGGAAACGAGCATCTTTCTGCAAAAGCTTTTCTCGGGCATCCTTGACGCCCAGCTTGAGCCGGGCATCCGAGAGGCCGATCTTCTGCCGGGCATCAAACTTCTGCTGGAAAGTGGCTGTGCGTGCTGGCTGGCTGAGGAAGCTCGGCTGGACCCCAACGTAAGACCGAATACCTCCAACTCCTGGTCTGACATTGAGCCTGCAAATAAAAATTGTAATACTAATTTTTGCGGGAAACGAGTAAACTCGTCATATCGCTTTTTATACCAAAGCGCGGGAGATGAGTTTTTTCCAAAAACGATGAGTGGAGACAGATTCCGTCAAATATGGAGGGCCCGGCATTTCAACAATGAAAATGTGCAAGACAACTCAGATAGACTTTGCAAAGTCAGATCATTATTGGATTTCTTTCTTCCCGTTACTACGCGATTTGGCGGGAAAATGCCCGATTACAAAGTGTTAGCCCAGCTGGCATGGCCCAGGAGGTTTTGGTTCCATCCCTGGTCAGGGCACATGCCCGGGTTGCAGGCTTGATCCTCAGTGTTGGGTATGCAGGAGGCAGCTGATCAGTGATTCTCTCTCACTGTTGATGTTTCTATCGCTCTCTTCCTCTGTGAAATCAATTTAAAAAAATTTTTTTAAATAAAATATTTTCATGCTTGTGTGAATTCCTCATGTGCACGTATTAAAATTTTATTTTCTTCTGTTTATTTGATTACCCCAGCTAGAAGAACTTCACAGGTGGAAGAAAAGTATTATTTACACACACACACATACACACACACACACACACACACACACACACGAGGCCTGATGCACAAAATTTGTGCAAGGGGCTCTGCCCTTGCAGCCCCAACTTTGTCTGGAAGGTCGTTCGGCTGTCCAGTCGAATTAGCATATTATGCTTTTATTATTATAGAAGATTTTTAGCCTCCACTGGTTTCATTTTTTAATGATTTCAACTCCCTGCATCTGTTGATGATGCCCATCAACAGAAATGTAACAGACTATCAGTTCACACCAGGAGCTACTACTGAAGGCCTGCTCATAAAATAGGGGGAAAATATTTTGATCAATACGTAAGGTCCAGACAGATAAAACTGAAGTTAGCAGAAAGCACTCCAGATGAATCCTTCACTCATCAGGCACTGAACCCCTCCGAAGCCAGAGGCCCTGGGCCCAACAATCAAGTCACCAAAAGGGCATGGCAAGAAGCTGGTCTCCCGGGGCTCTGACTTGGGGGGTGGAGGCATAGAGATACCCAAATTACCACCAGACTCCTGTTCTAGGGAAGTCCAAAGGCTGTGGGAACACCACAAGCAAGCGGATGCCTGCAGGGTGGTGGGCAGGCTTAGAGGCCCAGGGTGTCTGGAAAGAGAAGTGAGTCAAAGGGCATTCTGGGCAGACTGTGGAAATGTCCACTGCAGGCCAGCTGGGGGCTTCTTTGCTCCTGCAGTCCTGGCAGCAGCAGACAGTAAGCTCCCCACCTCCCATTCTTTCACCTCCACAGCTGGACAAGCTTCCATTAAGGAAGGCACTTACCAGGCTGCATCACAGTGACGTTTACAAGCCTGCAGAATGACAAAGGCTTACACAGCTTTCTTGATTCTGAGATCCAGGGAAGTGTCAAGGCCCCTACAGGGCTCCCATTCATCATTAACCTTCCAGGCTCACAGTCACTGTTAGCTGCATCACCTCATCTCCTCTGTAAGCACTAAATCATAGCACTAGTAGCATGGCTGGGACCAGACACCAGGTCCACCTGACTCCAGAGCCCACCATCTTTCCATTAGAACAGGCCCCAAGCTTCTCCCCTTCCTACTCCAAGGCCCAGGGGAGTGAGAGAGAAGTGATGGGCTGCCCCTGAAAGCGCTTCTCCTAGAAGACTGCCTCGGCAAGGCAGCCCGCTGGCCAGCCCCCACCAACCAGCCCAACACCCTGGGATCCTGGCTACTAACTGCTCCTCCCAGCTCCTACCCATGCAGCCAGGGCACAGAGTAACCCAGGGCTTGACCCTAAAAGTGGCACCCACAAGATTCTTGCCTGCCCAGCCCAGGTAGGGGCATTACAAATGGAACCAGGCTGCATAAACAGACAGTGGGAGATGTCATTATGAGCACGCCCACCAGTGGGGTCAGACACATCCTAATCCAAACCTGAGCCTGTCCTGAGATTTCCTATCTTCGTCTGCCTCCTTCACATCCCACCTCCTCCCATCACTAGGCACCCTCATTAGCAAAGGTTCCTGATATGTATAACTGAAGGAGATAAGATGCTCTTATCACGTTACTCCCTGTGATTTTACAGTATCATGAAATAGGGCAAATCTAGCCACCATGCCATCCATTACACTTTCAATAAGGAAAACAATGCCCATAAATAGGGGGCAAAAAGATAACCAACTGAAAGTGATTATTTTGAATAATTAAAGGAACAATGAACTTTTTAGAGTAGCTTTTATTCACAATCACCTAAATCTGAAAGCACACCAAATGTCAATCTCCAGGCCAATGGACATACACTATGATACATCCACACAATGAAGTATTACTCAGCAGTAAAAATGAACTACGGATACACCAACTAACACAGATGAAGCTCAAAAACAATGTGCTGAGTAAAAGAAGCTGGACACTAAGAGTTCATACTGAAAAACTCCGTTTCTATGAAGTTCTTAAAAAGGCAAACATCTACAGCAAGCATGTCAAACTCAAAGGTGAACACGGGCCAAATAAATGAGGCATGCAGCTTTTGGGCTGTGAGTTTGACGCGCTTGATCTACAGTAATAATAATCAGATCAGTGGCTACAGAGAGAACGAGATTCTTAAAAACAAATTTCACATACCTGAACGAAGAGAATGGAGAAAAAGGCAGATCAGTAAACTGACTTAGGAGGGGCTATGGAGAGTAAGCCTCTATAACCTTAATTTATTCATATTCCTCAACAATTTTCCTCTCTGATAATCAGTAATGGCTCTTAAGTGCTCTACTGAGAATTCACAAGAGTCCATGGTTGATAAGCAATGTCTCCATGGCCACATAGGGGCAATTGGCTATCAGGGTGTATGAAAGATTTTATAAAAAAGACTAGGGGCCTGGTGCACAGAAATTCGTGCACTGAGGGGGGGGGGGAGGTCCCTCAGCCCGGCCTGTGCCCTCTCACAGTCTGGAACCCCTCGGGGAATGTCCACCGCTGGCGTGCCTAGCCAGGCTGGGTGAGGGGCTGTGGGCCGTTTTTAGGCTGCCCACAGCTCCCATTGACACAATGTCCCAGCGAGGCTGACTGGAATCAGTTTTCTGGCATTTATCTTCTATAACTGAAACTTTATTGCCTTGAGCGGAGGCCTAGGCAGGCAATGAAGCCTCCTGTTTGCTTCAGCTCCCTGGCTTCTACAATTGAAACATTGTTGCCTTGAGCAGAGGCCATAGC
>PVJC01040119.1:0-15940 GCA_004026665.1 Murina feae
TATATATATTAAAAAAAATAAAATAAAAGTTTGAGAATGTATATTTAAAAAAAAAAAAAAGAAAGAAAGAATGACAGAAAACTTCCCCTACCTGGTGAAAGAAATAGACTTACAAGTCCAGGAAGCACAGAAAACACCGAACAAAAGGAATCCAAAGAGGATCACATCAAGACACAACATAATTAAAATGCCAAGGGCAGCCCTGACTGGTTTGGCTCAGTGAATGGGGCATCAGCCTGCAGACCAAAGGGTTCTGGGTTCGATTCTGGTCAAGGGCATGTACCTTGGTTGCTGGCACGTCCCCAGTGGGGGGATGTGCAGGAAGCAGTTGACTGATGTTTCTCTCTCATGGATATTTCTAGTTCTCTATCCCTCCCCGTTCCTCTCTGTAAAAATCAATAAAATATATTTTAAAAAATAAAATAAAATAAAATAAAATGCCAAGGGCAAAAGACAAAGAGAGAATATTAAAAGCAGCAAGAGAAAAGCAGTTAGTTACCTACAAGGGAGCACCCATACGACTATCAGCTGATTTCTCAATAGAAACTATGCAGGCCAGAAGGGAGAAATGATGAATAGCCAAAACCTACAACCAAGATTACTCTACCCAGCAAAGTTATCATTTAGGATTGAAGGTCAGATAAAGAGCTTCATAGATAAGAAAAAGCTAAAGGAGTTCATCACTGCCAAATCAGTATTATATGAAATGCTGAAGGGTATCCTTTAAGAAGAGGAAGAAGAAAAAGTTTACATAAAGATAAAAATTATTAACAACAAAGTGACAATAAATACATATTTATCAATAAGTGAATCTAAAAATCAAGTGAATAAAAAATCTGACGAATAAATAAACTGGTGAATAGAATCAGGGGCATAGAGAGGGAGTGAACTGACAATTCTCAGGGGGAAAGGAGTATGGGGAGTGTGGGAAGAGATGGACAAAAATTGTACATCTAACCTAACCGGTTTGGCTCAGTGGATAGAGCATCGGCCTGTGGACTGAAAGGTCTCGGGTTCAATTCTGGTCAAGGGCATGTACCTGGGTTGCGGGCACATCCCCAGTGGGAGGTGTGCAGGAACCAGCTGATCGATGTTTCTCTCTCACCAATGTTTCTAAATCTCTATCCCTCTCCCTTCCTCTCTGAAATCAATTAAAAAAAAAAAAAATCGTACATCTAGGGACGAGGACAGTGGGGGAGGCGGGTAAGGGCAGGAGGTGGGGTGGGAATTGGGTGGAGGGGAGCTATGGGGGGGAAAAAGGAACAACTGTAATAATCTGAACAATAAAAAAATACAAGTATTAAAAAAATACAAGTATTAAAAAAAAAATACAAGTATTAAAAAAAATGTGCACTGCTAAAGAATTAAGAAGAGGGGGGCCGAGAGAAAACTTTTTTTCCCTCCAGAAGAAAAGAGAAAGGACAGGAAGCATAAAATGAGAAAACTTAATTAATGACCCAGTGACTACTAGCAAAACTATGTAGTTAGTCATATGATATTTTTTCCTAAAACATTAAGGGTTATAATTGTTGATTTTAGCCTGATACTAAAATGTCTCTTGTGGGGAAGAAAGAAATAAGGCAATTCAATTAACCGTACAAAAAGGCATTAATTTCTTTTTATTCTTAAAGGCAAATAATATTGTGTATGTCTACTTGTTAGTTTCCACAACCAATAGCATTTTTTGTTAAAATTCCCTTTTACCTTAACATATATTTTTAAATTAATAGTTGACAATTTTCAGACAGATTCTGGTAAAACCTCCAGTTTATAAAAAAAAAAAAAAAAAAGAGCAGGCTATCTTATCCATTCAACATTTTACCCATCTGAATCAAAAAAACAACTTATACATGAGTAATTCCAACTCCTATGCCTATTTCTTTTCTTTGACAGGCAGCAAACTGAATGAGGTCAGAGACCATATAACCTTGCTTTTACCACTCCATCTACAAGGCCTAGGGCATAACAGTGCCTAGTAAACACGCAGCATTTGGAAAATATTTATTGTGTTAATAAGCCTAAACCAAGTCCCATAAAAGAAACAAGCAAAGATATAAAAGAGGAAGATGCTTCAAGGCAGAGGACATGCTTCAGAGAGCTCCTACCTGCTTAAAATTCAGAATTAATTAGAACACATAGAAGTTCTTTTAAATTATATAACCAATTTAGCCCTAGCCTGTTTGCTCAATAGTTACTAGTAAGACAGTCAGCCCGTCGACGCAGACTGAAGGGTCTCGGGTTCTATTCAGTCAAGGGCACATACCTCCCAGAGGCAGCTAATCAACCAATCTGTGTGTGTGTCTCTCACATCCACGTTTCTCTCTCTCTCTGTTTCTACCCCTCCCTTCCACTCTCTAAAAAGCAATGGGATAAAAAATATCCTCAGGTAAGGATTAATTTAAAAAATATATGTATAACCAATTTAGTGATGCTTGCTTAACATCATGGACTTATTTTTCAGTACATTAAGAAGTAAAACCTTATTCTGGCATACACTGGGAGATTAGTGTAACAAAGAAATATACATGTAAATTTCTAAACAGCACAAGTATACATCATGCTCCTAATACTTCCCTTTCAGGTACATATCATACCAAATAACACTAGCAATTACTAAGCAATTACTAATATTTTCTAACTGAAACCCAAACTCTGCATAGCAACATAAGACACTGAATGACTTCAGACTGGAAAAAGTATTTTATAATTTCAAGGTAAGTAAGCAAATTCCTATATCAAATGATCCCTTGACAGTTACTCAACTCCCATTTAATCTATTAGCAAATACTGTTTAGCTCATAAAAATCTTCAAGCTACACAAAAATCTTACTTATCCATATATATCATGGACACAATATATCAATTTACCCATAGAGTGACTTTTTACCAGGACATAAAAGCTAACAGCAAAGCAAAAAAATAGGTATTAAATAAATGCATAATGTTTTTATAACCTTCTATCATTTATCTAGTAGTATTCAATAAAATAATAAATTATTTGACATCTTTTGTCAATATTTAAACACTAACTCTATTGAATAATGCCAAATTTGACATGAACACTCGTTCCAGTGAAGTAAAGATTCTGGTGAACAAAGATATCCAATTCAGTAGGTGAAAATTAGATAAAAATTACATGCTATGATTATAAAGTCTGCTAGGTATGGGCTGCTACTCTTAATGCAAATCTCAGTACAACTTTTAAAATATTACATGAAGGGTCTTTTCTTGAGTAACAAGGAGTGGAGAAAAGAATAATATCACTAAGAAAATGGAAGTCTGTAATCCTAAACAATGATCCAACTATAAGAGATACCTTTGGCCAAACAATTTTTTATTTAAGCAATATATATATGAAAATTTTAACACCTCCTTCATATGAACAAAACAGTCACTTACCATCACCTTTCTACTAACGTTAAAACGGATTTTTAAGAGGTTAGTCCTATTGTTGCCATATTCTAATGAATAGCAGCTGGGGGAAGCCAATACAAAATCCTTTACTAAAAGTGTTGAGATATTACAGAACAAGAACAGAATAATCCATAATTAAATAGTGACATCATGTCTTAAAGCTCAAAATACTGTGGTTACAGTGGCCAGTGAAACAGTTCCAGCTATCAACTGTAAGCAGTGGAGACCAACTGGTAAAGTAGTAGATCCAGGGTACTGTTTACAACCTGTAGTAATAAAAGTGTAATATGCTAATTAGACCAGACAGCCGAACGACCTTCTTGACAAAGCCAGGGGTGCAAGGGCCGAGCCCCTTGCATGAATTTCGTGCATCAGGCCTCTAGTCCTATTATAAAGGCTAAACATTTCTTAATTTACATAAAATCTCTTCATAAATCATTAGAACATGTAAATCAGGCCAGATGCTGCAAAAGGCTATCTGCAAAATGTAATACATTCATTTATTCAAAACTTGCATCATACAAAACCTTGCATTTCTGTAAGATTCATCTATGATGGAATAAATGGATTTCTAGGGAATAAACAGGATAGTTTTCATAATGTTTAAAATACATTTTTATTGATTTCAGAGAGGAAGGGAGACAGAGAGAGAATCATTGATCAGTTGCCTCCTCCACATCCTACACTGGGGATCAAGCCTGCAACCTGACCAGGAATCAACCACGACCTCCTGATTCATAGGTCGACACTCGACCACTGATCCACACCAGCCAGGCTGAAAGTTTTTCATAATATTTTTTATGCAGATGTGATCTTATCCATATTTTTTCTTCATGGCCATGAAATTTCCCTGAAGAGGAGATGCACTGCAACCTCACTCCCAAAAGTTTTGCTTTTCGAAAGATAAGGGAAACTCCAAGAAGGCTTCTTTCTGCATCTGACCCTGGAAGAGCACCCCCCAGGAAACTAATGAATATTCTATTAAGACCCTTCTCTGAGGCCTTGCCTAAGCTCTCCACCAGCAAGAAAGATAAACCGCTCAGTGTGCTGCTCCCTCTCCAAGGAGCACTCTGGTGTCCTTCCTTTTTCCCTTCCCTTCCCCCACCGGCACATACCCCCAACCCTTAAGGGACCCCACCAGGGGAACAACAGGCAGCAACAGCTTTTCCTGGCTAACTCCCTGAACCTGTCTCCAAGGCCCCCTTTGGATATTCCCATCTCCCATGCCCGTTACCTTAAATAAATTTTTCTTTAATCACCATCTGAGATGGCTAGTTAGCCTACCTGCGCACCACCGACTTGAACCTTTCATATGTGAGGCAAAAGCTAACAAAACTGAATCCACATCTGTGGGGATGTTAGCACTCTACTTTCAGTAACTGACAGAACAAAACATATGTAAATATATAAGATACTCTAATAATTCCTATCAACCAATAATTGAGATCTACCTGCAGGATACATATTCTTTTGAAGAACACATAAAATATTCACCATGATATGCATCACTGCAAAAGAAATCTCAAAGTAAAAAATTTGAAATCCCAGCAAGGTTGCTCAGTTGGTTGGAGCATCATCCTATACACCAAAAAGGTGGTGGGTTCGGTTTCCAGTCAGGGCACATACCTAGGTTTTGGGTTCAAACCTGGTCAGAGCAAGTACAGGAGGCAACCATCAATGTTTCTCACATCGATGTTGCTCTTTCTCCCTCTCTGCCCCTTCTTCTCTCCCCTGTCACTGCTTCTTTTCTCTCTTAAAAAAAAAAAAAAAAAAAAAAAAAAAAAACACACACACTAACAACAAAATATCTAAAACAACCCTAAATATTTGTTAAACAACATACTTCTAAATAACCCAAAACTAAAATAGACAATCAAAATTAGAAAATATTTTGTACTTAATGGTAGTACATAACGTGCCAATTTGAGGGATGCAGTTAAAGCAATGCTTATAGGAAAATTTCGGTATCTGTACAGAAAAAAGATGAACCTCAACCCTTAACCTCATTCATTAAACAGACTGAGTATTTAACACAGTACTATGAAACTTCGGGAAAAAAAATTTTTTTTTAATTTTTTAAATTTTATTAATTTGTTACAGAGAGGAAGGGAGAGGGGTAGAGAGTCAGAAACATCGATGAGAGAGATACATTGATCAGCTGCCTCCTGCACACCCCCTACTGGGGATGTGCCAGCAACCAAGGTACATGCCTTTGACTGGAATCAAACCTGGGACCTTTCAGTCCGCAGGCCAACGCTCTATCCACTGAGCCAAACCAGTCAGGGCTCGAAAAAAATTTTAAGAAAATATCAGTGAGGTTGGTTTAGAGAAGATTCTTTACATAGAATATGAAGAATATTAACTACAAAATAAAAAACAAATCAGTAACTTAGACTTCATAAAAATTCAATGTTCAATCTTTGAAAGATACGTTATGAAAATGAAAAGGCAAATCACAAACTATAAAAACATATTCGTAAAATATGTGATTTACAAAACCTGTGATAAAGAACTCATATCCAGAATATAAAAAGCACTCATGCAACGGTAAAAAGACAAATTTTTAAAAACAAAAAATGTGAAAAGATACCTCACCAAAAAAAGATAAATGCATGGCAATAAGCATATCAAAAGATAATCATTGTTAATCACCTGGAAATCACAACATAAAATCATGCTAGCATAATACTACAGACCCGTAAGAATAGCTAAAATTAATAAAGACCTACGATACCAAGTGTTAACAAGTATGCGGAGCTCCTGGAATTGTCATCCATTGCTAATGGGAATGTAAAATGGTATAGCCACTTTGAAAAATACTTCAGCAGTTTTTCATAAAGTTGCAAGCACGCATTTACTATACAACCCTGCAATTTCCATTCCTAAGTATTTAACCAAGAGAAATGAAGCACATGCCCATACAAAGACCTGTATACATTCATAGGAGCTTTATTCATAATAGCTACTAACTAGCAAACAGAACTACCTACTACTTTTTTTAAATATATTTTTATTAATTTCGGAGAGGGAGGGGGAGAGAGAGAAACATCAATTATGAGAGAGAATCATTGATCAGCTGCCTTCTGCACACTTCTACTGGGGATGGAACCCACAACCTGGGCATGTGCACTTGACCAGAATTGAACCTGAGATCCTTCAGTCCACAGGCTGACCCTATTCACTGAGCCAAACCGGCTAGGGCTCTACTACTACTTTTAACAACAGGAATCAATCTCAAAAGCATTATACTAAATGAAAGAAAGAAGACACAAAATAGTACATATTGTATATTCCATTTTATGACATTCTGGGGGGAAATGCAAAATAATAGTTACCATGATCAGTATCCACCAGAGGCAAGGATGGAGGAAAGTGATCACAAAGGGACACGAGGGACTTTCTGGGGTGATAAAATGGAGTTGTTATATGACTTTATACATTTATAAAAACTCAAACTTTATGGTTAAAAATGGCTGAATTGTGTTTTGTACAAATTATACCTCAATTAAGCTGATATTTTCCCCCCATTTGGCAGCAAAGAAAGTAAAGGTCTATATACACATGTGCTCCTGGAAAGGCAAGTTATTTTTCCTAAACCTTATGGAGTAGGGAGCTACAAAGTTAATGACCTGCCCAACATCAAACTATTAGTTTCTGGTGGAACTATGTTTTGGGATATAGACCATTTTACTGTAAATCTAAACTCAGAATGTATGCTTTAGGTTAGTTACCATGAGGATCTGTATAATTAAGACGCTTTTTAATGGAGACCCATAAACTGCATTTAACCCATAGTAAAGCCTTAAAGGAACTTTCAACTTACATAGGGCAAGCCAGCTAAAACAGTTTAGGCTAAAAGTTGTATAGTGTAGCCTAGACATCTCAAACTTGGCTTACTTACCACTTTCTTGCCAATGGTCGTTTACGTTGTGGCTGGAGATTATATATATACAATTGATTTCAAAGAGGAAGGGAGAGGAAGAAAAAGATAGAAACATCAATCATGACAGAGAATCATTGATTGGCTGTCTCCTGCACGCCCCATACTGGGGATTGAGCCTGCAGCCCAGGCATGTGCCCTTGACCAATATCGAACCCAGGACCCTTCAGCCCATAGGCTGATGCTCTATCCACTGAGCCAAACTGGCTAAGGCTGGGGCTGGAATATTTTTAAATTCATGTACACATCAATCCCATTCATCAAAGGCTTCCAAAACAACAATCCTGAAAGTTTGAGTACTCATTTTTTATTCTCACCTAATGTGTTATACTCAAGTAATTAGGGTCAAATAATAAGAGCAGATTTTGCAAGACAACATAATGCCAAGAGCTTAAGCAAGACAAGAAAGTTGCTCCTAATACCTTAATTCACCACATCAACCTTAACCTCAGCCTAAAGAAAACAAATTAAGACTTTTTTTCATCTCTATCACTGATTTCTCAGGAGTCCATCATCTAGTCCAGATGTAGGAAATTCATGGAACCTATAATTATTAGTGGCTCAATAAAACTTACCATATATATCTCACCTCTTTACTCCCTCTTCCCTGTTCCACTTTTCACTCAGTTTTCCTCCTGCCTCTTTCTGATCCTTTTATAAGGTTACCATACGTTCACTGTCAGAATATAAAGAGGATATTTATGACTGATCAGTGAAATTATGACAACAATATGACTATTTCTTTGCCCTTCTACTGATCTGTGGTGATCATCTCTTTGTAGGAAACTTCTACACTGTATAGGTATAAATGGTTAGAAAAGTATATTGATCCATCCTTTACCTATCATAAACCCTTTTCCCTTTAAGCAAAGACCACTGACAATGAAAGATACTGCATTTTCACTCCACTGATTCTGAAGATTAATTCATATATGAAGCAAGTTCACCTATGTATATTAAATGTTTATCCTGAGATTAAAGTTTAAGCTATCTTTAGAAAGTCAGTGTAGAAACAGTAATTGGTAATTGAGGTCCTTGAATTTAATCCATGGAATCAAAATAAATTAACAATAAAATAGCATTAGATATGTCAGAATTCTCAACTGTAAGTGAAAGAAACCCAAGCTAACTTAAAATCAGAACTGACTTGCTCACAGAAGGATACTGAGGTGGGACACAGAAACAAAGAATGAACTTCAGGCAGTAGGACCTCAAAGGCTCAATGCTACCGGATCCATCTCTTCATCTCATGTTTCTCTTTACTCATTGGCCTCATTCTCTCCCACTGTAGACAGACCGCCTGACTCCTGCTAGAGGCAGTCCCAGCTGCACAAACCCAGAAGAAAACTGACAGTTTGCTCCTGTAGTCTGTGTACCAATCAATATCCGAGAAGAACACCTACTGGCCCTTTGTGTCAAATGCCAATTAGTACTGTAAGTGGGATAGGTACAAAATTGGCCAGGCCTGGTACACATGTTTAATAACCCTTAAGTAACCAGAAAATGAGGAATGAGGAGTCATGATGAATAAATTAAAATTTACTTGCCACTATCTATAAGTTAATTTATTTTGATTCCATGGATTAAATTCAAGGACCTCAAAAACAAATAAAACCCAGTGAATACTCTCTTCCTTTCGCTAGAACTATAAATTAAGTGTTGGAGAGTTCCTAATGTTCAAAAAGATCTGGTTTAAGGGTACAATCTAGAAATTAATAATCTTCCAGATATAATTCAAAATGTAAAAAATAAGAAAAGCTAACCTCTGACACTGAACCACTGACCTAAAATTGCAGGACTTTTCTAAACTCACAGGGGGAAGAAGGAAAAGGTCAATTTAGTGGGCTTGTATATATCATAATTTAGCAAGAAACAGAGCAATTTCATTTTAAAAATTCACTCAGTAATGGCACAAATCTGAAACTAAAGAATAAAATGAAACTTGTTGGTGGGTATAAATCACCACAGCAATGGCTAAGATTCATGCAGCACTTAAGGAGCTAAATATCTCTGGAAAAAAGAACCCTTTTTTAAAAGACTTTCTTTTTCTTTTTAAAGGAATCTGAAATTTCCTACCATATCTAAGTTTTAAATTATTTTGTTTCAGGGCTAGTCATTTCAAAACAATTAGGTGTTACAAATCAAACCCAGCAGGCCCAAGTCCTTGCTGATCCACCCCTCCGTTTAACAGTTGCTGTTTGCTCCCAACTAGTTCTTATCTTTTCAGTACTTCCAGTCCCATGCAAGCTGTTTCTATTCTACAGAACTGCATGTGCACTTAGAATGCATTCAAACAACTGACCTAAATTTAGTACTCTCTGTGTAACCAATAAGACATAGAAAAAGGCTCACTTTCTACTAATTTCTTATTTTCAAGCTTAATCTGGGAAAAATGACACTATTTCTTAACAAGTGGCAAATGTATAATTATTTATTATAAAGAATTAAATACAGCCCTGGCTGGCAAGACTCAGTGGTTGAGTGTTGACCTATGGACCAGAAGGTCATGGTTCAATTCCTGGTCAGGGCACATACCTAGGTTTGGGGCTCAGTCCCTAGTAGGAGGAAGCCAATCAATGATTCTCTCTTATCATTGATATTTCTCTCTCTCCCTTCCTCTCTGAAATCAAAAATATTTTTTTAAAAGAAATACACTTTTAACTTTTGAGAGGCACATTCTGGAGAAAGCTCATATTAAATGACAGTACTTTGAAAACTAACTTTTCATTCCTAAATATTATGCTTGAAAGACTATAGCAAATAGCTAAAAGCATCTTCCACGATATTCAATAGGAAAGGATCACCATGTTCAACAATTTTTATTGAGAAATAGAAAAGTACTACAATAATTAAAAAATGGGTCAATCCATCTCTGTGGCATATTCCCTTAGTTTTATCTATGAAAAATATTTTTAGATTATTCAAGTGGTTTCTTATCTGAGACAATCTTCAACAACATGAAAAGTGCAAACTACTTCTACAGAGTCAACATTCAATGATCTTCGGTAGTGATTAAAAAGATTAATCTGCCACCTAGGAAAACTTAAGGCTATGAAATGGAATTTAGAAATGGAAAGGCAATCACTCTAATCCACAAAAACAGAGTTAATACTACTTATTTCACAGTTCTGAAGCCAGACCCACCTTTGTATAGTTTTTACTCCTAAAATGTGCAATGTGAGTAGGCAAAGGGTCTGTTCTTCAAAACTGAACTGATTCTGGTCTTGCTTTGGTTTTTCTGGTTTGTTCAAGTAGGAAACAGTAGCTACAGTGTCTGACATGAACTTGATACTTGTGCTTACTACTGAGCTAAGTATATTCCCTGAGCTCTAGAAAACTGATACAGCATTGAGCTTCTTGAGTTAACCCTTAGTCACTACAAGACTATTCTCATTCAGGCCCAAGAAGGAAACAGCACTGCAACCCCACAAAAATAACCACTATTCTAAACCCTCACCTTGTTTCCCATCCCCAAGTTTTACAAGCGTGATTAGAAGAAAAAACCAACAACCTTAGTTGCATACTACTATGGAAGTCTTCCTACCATTATTCCCAGGAGGCACTGCAAGATCTCATCTTGATTTCTTGGCTGCCTTTCACTTGATGTAATCATAGCATGAAGCTTTGAAATAGGACCCTGGGATAGACCATTCCCTTCAAAGCGTCTATCATTACTCCTTGGTGAGTCAGCTTCTGGACAGCTGCCAATGTGCTTTTTGTTGAGTTTATCATGGAACCATATTTTCTGTAGAGCTGAAATGATGGCCAAAACACTGCATTTCTAAAGAGTCCCTCAAAGTGTTTATCAAAGCCACTCACATGCTTTAGTGAAAGAAGGGGTTTTACGTAGTATCATGTTAAAAAGATTCTCTTATGTGCAAGTGTCCAAAAAACGTCCTGTAAAATCTTCTGATAATTTTGCTTAAGTAGAGTTTATGCTAATATATACATTTAAAAGCTTTTAATTATGCCCTTAAGGAAGGAAAAGTTACTTTTCTGTATCAGGTAAATGAATTGAAGAATTCTGAAGTTAACAAAAACATAAGATATCCAAGAATTCTCCGAAGCTACATGGAATATCTCTGAAGGGAAAAATATGTTCTACTGTACCTTTTTAGAGGAGCCGACTAATAAAAATTTTTACAATTCTTAGTTTTGAGAAGGTAAAACACTGTTGGGAATGGAGAAGGGGCATGTGCAGTACAATTAAAGTAGTTCCACAGAGCAGGAAGGGGAAAAGCTCCTAATAAAATAAAATAATGGACAGTAATAATGCTCTTAGGGTATACAAAGTAAAAATAAGTATTCATGTGCAGTATTATTCTCTTTAGAAGACACCAAAGTTGTTTCTATAAACTTTAAGACTGACAGGAGAGCAACTGTTCAAGATGAATCTGGACTTTGAGATGCTGAGAACTTGTTTCAGGTTGGAGAATAGAAGGACACAGAATGACTTTTTAAAAGGTAACATACAGATTTACAGTTTAAGAAATCTATTGTCATTATAATATGCTCATGTATGTTCTTAGTGTATAAATTTAAAGCACACCATAAAAGTTGCTTTAATATCCAAAGAGGAAAAGGTGTAAGTATACAAAAACACTGAATATATAAAATATATAATTCTACAGAACTGCTATTATATTAAAGGCAAAATATTACCTGATAAGTAAATTCAAACAAGTTGCATTTAATTTAGAATGTCAAGAATACCTTATCCACATACAAGATCCAAGCACCAAATGGCATAATCCTCTAATTTATAATTCAGAATTCCCCAACTCTTGAGTTATACACATGGTAAAAGAGCTCAAGAAGTATTCAATAATCTATGAATCTACGTTACTTATAAGATATGCGCTAACAAGTTTCTCTATTATTGTGTGTAACCATTAAAAATGGAAATGTGTAAGCTTCTTACTGCTTATGTAACAAATAGCTCTAAGAACCATATGTAAGAGAGAGCAACAACCTGGTGTTGTTTAAATCTTGGTACAGAGTAAGTCTCCCATACACCATCTGTGATGGTGATTTAAAAATTTACCTCCAGCACTGATCCTCCTTTCTCAGCCTTGCCCTATAATAAAGCTCCAACTGTCTAACATATTTGTACTTAAAGGTCCAATTGCTTACATGTTTAAAAGCAATACACACACACACACACACACACACACAACACACTTGCCATCTTTCTGCCAAAATCCAAATCCCCTCGCATTTACCGTATTTCAACTCTAACACTAACCCCTGTGGGAAGAGGCAAGTGTTGCTACTGTGTTGTTATCACTCCAGTAACAGTAGTAATAACTGCAACTAGTATACTAGTACATGGAGTGTGGACTAATGGCTAGCTACTATAATAAGCACTTGGGGAATCCTCACAAAAGCCCCAAGAGGTAGATATTATCCCCATTTTAAAGCTGAGAAATCTGAGGCACAGAGAAATTCAACAATATGCCTAAGATCACAGGTAGATATCATACTAGTGGTGGGGAGCCACCATTTAAACCTAAGCCTGAGCTCTTTTTGTTGTTGTTTATCCTCACTCAAGGACATTTTTTTCCCACTGACTTTGAGAGAGAATGGAAGGGAGGGGGAGAGATAGATGTGAGAGAGACACATCGATTGGTTGCCTCCCACACATGCCCCAACCAGGGCTGGTGATCCAACCTGCAACCAAGGTTCGTGCCCTTGACTGGAATCGAACCCATAACCCTTCAGTCCCAGGGCCAAAACACTAACTGCTGAGCCAAACCAGCCAGGGTTTTTTTAAAAAATACGTTTTTATTTATTTCAGAGAGAGGGAGAGAAAGAAACATCAGCGATGAGAATCATTGATCGGCTGCCTCCTGCACACCCCCTTCTGGGAATGGAGCCCACAGTCTGGGCATGTGGCCTGACCAGGAATCAAACCATAACCTCCTGGTTTATGGGTCGATGCTCAATCACTGAGTGACACTGGCCGGGCTAAGCATGAGCTCTTAATCACCATACTAAACTGCAACAGGAAAGAGCTTCTAAACTTGACTTCAGAAGATCTAGGTTCAAGTTCTAGTTCAGCTATTCACAAGCAGTGCAACCTCAGACAAGACTGACAGCTATGAAACACAATTTATTCACCTGTAAAGTGAGAGTGATAATATGGCCTGCCCTTACGGCTTCACAAGGTAGCAGTGAAAATGAAGTGTGCAATTAATAGAGCTAATTAAAATTTTATTTGTAACACAGGTCCCATAGTTGCTACCTCCGTATTCCCAGGGTTTATTTTGGTAACTCTATTCTGGAATTCTAGACTTATGTCACCAACACTGTAGTCTCAGGAAAAGTAAAGAGCCTAAAGCTTGTCCATTTCAAGTAGCCACATACAGAAGACCAACTGTTAATTTGCAATCTCCGTTACTATCAAAATAGGGGATCTTCAGGTCAATATTTCCATGTAAAACAGCTAGACACATAACAGTCTACAAATTAGATTCCCACTTACCAAACCATCACATTTGAAGTATAATATCTCTTGGTTCTAAGCAATATTCACTTTTCTGAATATTTTAACATTGTTAAAATAATATTCTGTACACCAAATATCTAAATCATAAAAGACATTTAAATCTCAAGGGCTTAAACTAGACTCCAGACTCAGCCAAAGAAATACAAACACACATACTATTCTCGAACATGTCAAACCACCTATAGTCAGAATTGGAACCTCAAAACTTTAACTTGCAAAAACTGCCTGCAATCTCTTTTCCGAAGAAAAAGGTCACATTTCTTTCTTTTGGCCGTATATTGCTAGAGAAAGCAAGCTCACTGCATTGGAATAGGGGGTAATTTATTCCGAGTGCCTAACCAACCATCAACCACAAAACATGCCTTACGTCTTGTTCACATAAAACTCTGGCTACCAATGGTAATACTTCAGACATCTGGAGGGAGGGGAGGAGAGGAGCAGGAAACTCTGCAGTGCTAATAAACATGTTTCACTTATAGACTTTTCCTAACTAATTACATAACTTAATGCTGCTACTTAAAGGAACAAAAGAAAGTCAAGAATTCACAATTCAAAAGCTACTAAAAACATAGTATGAAATTATGCACTAATGTTTTATAACTAAATTTATCCATTAAGTACGAGTGCCTAAATTTTAAAAAGTTTAAATGATTTAGTGTAAAATTATTTACATAACAAATTATTCCCACCCCAGAGTGGGCTGTTGGGGGGGGGGGGTGAAGTTTACTAAGCAATTTACAATGATCTGTGAAAATTACAAGCTTTTCCAGGTCAAGGCACCCTATTTTTTTTAGAACCATTAAGAAAAAAAATCCATGGGCCCTGGCAATGGTGGTTCAGTGGTCAGAGCATCGGCTAGCACACCTAAGGGCCTGGGGTTCAATTCCCAGTCAAGGGAACATACCTGGATTGCAGGTTCAATTCTCCAGGCCTAGTCTGGGTGAGTTTGGGAGGCAATCAATCTATCTCTCGCTCTTTCCCCTGCTACTACTATCTTTAAAAAAATCAATGGACTAGGAGGTCATGATTTGATTCTGGGTCAGGTCACATGCCCGGGTTGCCAGCTCAATCCCCAATGGGGAACGTGCAGGAGGCAACTGATTGATAATTATCTCTCATCATTGATGCTTCTATTTTTCCCTCTCCCGCACTCCCTCTGAAATCATAAAAAGATATTTTAAAAAATCAATGAAAAAAATACCCTCAATGAGAGAGAAACATTGATCAGCTGCCCCCTGCACTCCTCCCCACTAGTGGGGATGTGCCCACAACCAAGACACACACCCCTGACCAGAATCGAACCTGGGACCCTTCAGTCCGAAGGCCGATGCTCTATCCACTGAGCCAAACCAGTCAGGGCTGAATGCATGCTTTTTAGAGCACCTTATTTGTAGTTATCAAAAACTGGAAAACAACTCAAATGAGCTTGAAGAATGAATAAATAAACCATGGTACATCCTATGGGAATATTACGTAGTAAATACTGACACACAAAATATAGATATCTCAAATTGCATTATGTTAAATAGAAGGAGCCAGAGTCAAAACGCTACATAGTACGTGATTCCATCTATATGAAATTCTGGAAAAGACAAAATTATACTAACAAACAGATCAGCAGTTATCAGACACTAAGGGCAAGAGAAGGGGCTGACTCCAAAGAGTCAGAAAGAAATTTCTTTTATCTTGATCGTAGCAGTGTTTTCCCCTGGCTGGATAGCTCAGTTAGTTAGAACATCATTCTGGTAAGCCAAGGTTTCGAGTTTGATTCCCGGTCAGGGCACATACAAGAATTAACCAACCCTGTGATCCCACTCCTGGGAATATATCCTAAGAAACCAGAAACACCAATCAGAAAGGACATATGCATCCCTATGTCCATAGCAGCACAATTTACCATAGCTAAAATTTGGAAACAGCCTAAGTGCCCATCAGCAGATGAATGGATTAGAAAACTGTGGTACATCTACACAATGGAATACTATGCTGCTGTAAAAAGGAAGGAGTTCTTAGCATTTGCAGCAGCATGGATGGAACTGGAGAACATAATGCTAAGTGAAATAAGCCAGTCAATGAAA
>PVJC01040120.1:0-15944 GCA_004026665.1 Murina feae
AGGGGGCACAGTAGGGGGCAATTAGGCTGGAGGGGGGCAATGAGGGGCAGTTAGGGGCTATCAAGCTGGCACACAGAGGCAGTGAGGGGCGATCAGGCCAGTGTGGGGTGGGGAGCAGTTAGGGGTGACAAGGCAGGCAAGCAGGTGCACAATTAGGAGCTACTGGTCCAGGATTATGAGAGGGATGTTGACTGCTGGTTTAGGCCCAGTCCCTGGGATCGGCCCTAAACCGGCAGTTGGACATCCCCCAAGGGGTTCTGGATTGGAGAGGGTGCAGGCTGGACTGAGGGGACCCGCCCCCGGGCACGAATTTTGTGCATCGGGCCTTTAGTAGTAATAATAATTATTGGACTGTTAAAGAACAATGTCTAATGGATCTTTTAATCCTCCCACCCCTACTCCTGTGCCTTTGCTGTGAGGTATTTTTTAACCCAGTTTACAAATAAAGCCAGAAGTGGGAGAGTGATTTACCTAAGATTGCAGATTTAGTAAGTGGTACAACCAGAATTGAAATCTGGTTCAGTCTAACTGTGATAGCTCTGAACTAGTATATCTAATTTCTGACTGCACTTTGTAGTTTTCCTCCAGAATCATCAGGCTGTTCCTCCATTTGATAAGTACAAGCTACTAAATAAACTTTATGGGATTTAAGTTCATTTCTTTTGTGGGGAACAAACTGGTTTGACACATTAAATCAGTCTAGTAAGTTTTTTTGTCTTGTAAAGTTTGGCATTAAGATGAATAATGCCTTCAGGAAGTCACTTGACATGAACAATCTTTTGTTTATGTGTTTATTTGAGATTTGAAATTCTTTGATAGGATAGATTATTTGAATGAAAAATTTCAATCTTACATATTATGACATGTCATGAAACACAATTTCATGACATAGCCATTGTTATTGGTCTTAAAATAATTGATTTGCCTATAAAATCCAATGACAGTATTAGTAGATTCAGTGCAGCAGTGCTTCATAACATCTAAAAACTGAATCCTGTCCTAGTTGGTTTGGCTCTGTGGACTGAAGGGCCCCGGGTTCAGTTCCAGTCAAGGACATATGGCCAAGTTTCGGGCTCAGTCCCTAGTAGGGGGCATGCAAGAGGCAACCGATCAGTGATTCTCTCTCAGCATTGATGTTTCTATCTTTCTCTCCCTCACCCCTTTCTCTCTGCAATCAATAAAAATATTTAAAAAAACACACAATTCCTGAGCATTCCTGATGTTCTTATTTTTAAAAAGTGCCTCAAAGTATAAAATGACAGCTTGGGTGCACAGTGTAGTGTATAATCTAATACAATTTCTTATTTACCCATTACCTGAATTGTAAAAACATTGTTTGTACATTTTTATAGATTTAATACTACTTTTTATAAAACAGTATTGACAATTTAAAGGAGCCCTGAAATGTATAGTTTAATGTGAAGATAATCATCCTATCTACTAAACGAGTAATATACAAATTAGTCATCACTCCATCACAAAGATGGCCGTGCCCATAGCCACAAGATGGCTGTGCCCAGTCCGCCTCAGCCCCACCTCTGAAGTGGCCAGGCTTGTTAGCCAGGCAGGTGGCAGGGGAACTAGGGGGTCCGAGGAGCAGAGCAAGTGATCATAGGGGGCAGTGGCAGAGCTGTTGTTCAGAAGAGGAAGGGGCTGAGCCAGCAATCAGAGGGGGCCTGGGCAGGGGCAAAGTCGGTGATCACAGAGGCCTGGGCTCCACGGAGCCAGCAATTGCAGGGGTCTGGGGGTCCCTGTCCAGGCCTGTAGCCTTCCTCAGAAGCTACAAGCCTGAGCAGGGGTGGAGCTGGCGATGGCAAGGGCCTGGGCTGGGGCAGAGCTGGCAAAGCAGGGGTATTGAGGTCCCCTCCCCAGGCCTGCAGCCTTGGTCAGAGGCTGCAGTGGGGCAGGGACAGAGCTGGTGATTGGAGGGACCTGGGGGTCTTCTGTACAGGTCTGGAGCCTTGGCCTGAGGCTGAAATCCTGGGCAGGGGTGGAGCCGGCGATCGCAGGGGCCTGGGCAGGAGTGGAGCCTGTAATCTCAGGGGCCTGGGCAGGGGCAGAGCTGGTGATTGCAGGGACCTGGGCAGGGGTAAAGCTGGTGATTGCAGGGGTCTGGGGGTCCCTTGCCCAGGCCTGCAACCTTGGCCAGAGGCTGCAGACCTGGGCAGGGGCAGAGCTAGTGATCGCAGGGGCCTGGACTACATGGAGCTGGTGAGCTGGTGATCAGAGCTAGTGATTGGAGGGGTAGGGGCCTGGGCATGGGCATAGCCAACAATCAGAGGGGCAGGATCAGAGCCAGTGATTGCAGGGGCCTGGGCTCTGTGAAGCCGGCAATCGGAGGGGCTTGTGAGTCTTGTGCCCAGGCGTACAGCTTTGCGCAGAGACTGCAGACCTGGTCAGGGGCAGAGCTGGCAATTGCAGGGGCCTGGACTCCACAGAGCCTGCAATCAGAGGGGTCTGGGCAGGGGAAGAGCCAGTGATCGCAGGGGCCTGGGGGTCCCCTGCCCAGGTCTGAATCCTTGGCCAGAGGCTACAGCCTGGATAGAAGTGGAGGGGCAGGGGTGGAGCCGGCCATCAGAGTGAACTACAGAGGAAACACCTATTCTTACTGCTCATTGGCTAAGCTCCCTGTATACCACTGGTAATATTCTTAGTAACTTGGGTAATAAGAGTCTAAAATGGTGACCTAGGGTTTTTCCACCACACTCCTGGAGAAAAAACAACAAAGGTCCACTGCTGGAGGGCTAAGAAATGTCATATCCTGCCCTAGCAGGTTTGGCTCAGTGGATAATGCCTCGGCCTGCCCACTGTAGGGTCTGGGTTCATTTCTGACCAAGGGCATGTACCTAGGTTGCAGGCTACTCCCTGGCTGGGCCCAGGTCAGGGCATATAGAGGGGGCATCCAGTCAGTGTTCCTCTCACTTTGATGTTTCTCTCTGTTTTTCCCTTCTCTTCCACATTCTCTAAAAATCAATGGAAACATATCCTCAGGTGAGGATAAAAAGATAAAGAAAGAAATGTCATATCGTATGAAAGACACATCTTGAAAATGCCTAAAGAAAGTTGTCATTTTTTCATGGTGAAGGGACTGGAGTCCACATTAATGAAAACACCTTGGTGGCTGCGATGACTGGCAGTGGATGCAGCAGCGGGGTGATGGAGCTGGTGGCTTCCCCTGATCAGCCCAGTCGCCTCCCCCAAAGGGAAGCCAGACTGTGACTTAGGCCTGCTCCCCAAGGGGAGCAGGGAGCAGGCCTAAGCAATCAGTAGGACATCCCTTGAGGACTCCCAATATGTGAGAGAGGGCAGGCTGGGCTGAGGGAACCCCCCCCCCCCCAGTGCACGAATTTTGTGCACCAGGCCCCTAGTCTATATATATAAAAATCCAGCAACTGTATGCTACAACCAGAATGACCAGTTGCTATGATTCTCACTGTGGCTAGTGAACCGGCCTGATCTGGGGTGTGGGGCTGGCATGCCTTGGCCCCTCACCCCAACTGCCCTGCCCCTAATTGGCCTCTCCCACCCTGACAAAGGGGCGAGGTGCATGGCCCCACCCCCCCCAGCTGGCCCCGCCTCCGATTGGCCACCTCACCTGATCGCCCCAGAGCCCCTCTCCCTGGCCAGCCCGTCCCTGGTCGCCCCCCTACTCCAATCAGGGAAAGGCCCATGAGCCAATTGCCTGTGGCCCCTCCCCCAAGCCAGCTTGGCCCTGATTGGACCTCGATTAGGGTGGGCTGGCCAGCCAACCTCCCACTGTCTCTTCCTCCGGACAGGCCGGGCCCTGATCTGCTGATCGGGGCCAGGCCAGCCAGATCCCATCCATGCATGAATTCATGCACTGGTCCTCTAGTGGTTTTATAAATTTTGATATACCATATTTTCCGGCGTATAAGACGACTTTTTAACCCAGAAAAATCTTCTCAAAAGTTGGGGGTCCCCCCACTGTATGCGGCGACTGCAGATTTTCCAGTCTGGCTTGGAAGTTTCAGCACCCGCCCTATAAGATGACACCTGGCATGTAAGATGACCCCTGAATTTTGAGAAGATTTTCCTGGGTTAAAAAGTCGTCTTATATGCCGGAAAATACGGCACATATATTATGCCTCTATAGTTACCTTAAAAGATACATTTTTAAAAGGACCCACAAAGTCACTAACCAGAGGATTTAGTGTTGTTTTTCGTAGACTTTCAAGTTTATTGGAAGTTTGGGTTCTGTTTCAACTTTCTTCTCAAAGGCTAGTCTTTTCCCAATGACATTCTTTTAAATTTTATCAAATGAATGAATGGTACCATGAAGTGAGAAAAAGGTAAAAATATAAAGTGAAGACCTTTACCTTAATTCCTTTTTCAGATGTAGAAATTAATACATGATTTAAAAAATAAAGTTCCATTTAGCAGCAGAGCATAAATTGGAAAATTTGGTCAGTGATTTATTTAGGTTCCACAGGGAAAATCCTGTAGGGTGTTTTTGAATATCCTAAATTTATTTTGATTTGAGACCAACTTAAAGGGCATGTCTATCTTAAAACAGTTCTCCATTTTCCTGAGAAAAATTCCAATGAGGCTAGATGTGGGAGGTAGTATCCCAACAATGAACCTTTTGGGGCCAAATAAACACTTTAACACAACTTACTCCATCCTTTTCATTAAACCAAAGTCTGTCTTGCCCACTGGGCTTGTTTAACTTTGACCGCTAATTTTATTTCTCTGCAGAGGCAAAGGATACAGGAAAAAGGAGGGAAAATAACTGATGGCATGTTTGTGAGGTTTTGGCTCAGGAAATATATTTTAAAGGATTCTAGGCAGTGTAGGGATGCATAAAGCAATTGGTCTCTGAAACTTACCCCTGTTTTACAGATTAAGAAATAAAAGTCAATAGAGGTTGAATTACTCGCCTAAAGTTTCACCATAGATTACAGTGTTGGGATTGGCCCTGGGAACTAGGTTACTCATTATTTCAATAAGATAGTTGGACAGTCCAGTCAGTTTCTTTTTAAATTAAGATGCCTTTCTAATATCTTTGACCTACTCCCTTTCCTTTCATTTTTTCTACTTTCTTTTAATATCTAAAAAACTATTCTGCTTATAAATTCCAGTTTAGAAGCTGGTTGAATAAATATATTTTACTAGCAAGGCTGTTCAGAATTAGCTGAGTTGTGAGGACAGTATGCATCATGTTAAGCCTTCTACCTCTGTTTTATTAGGATTGTGTATGTAATGAACATGGAAGCAGAAAATAAAGATGGCTTTGAATAAATTGGGTCTGAGCTCATGGCAGAGCTCTAAACATGAAAAATGTGGTGGACACCTCATAAAGGATAGGCCATTTTTTAAAAGTTCTAATTACAGTTGATCATAGGATTCTGAAATTAACTTATGCTGTTTTGATACTTTTTCTCCTAAGTTGTTATCTTTATATGGCATTAAGGTGGATAAGGGACTATGATAGAAATGTGAATCAGAACTTCAGACTTTCTTAAATGGTCTATAACTGCCCACATATATCTCCTCTGTTTGGACTTTGTGGGAAGATTGTTTCTTAGCCCTAGTATCACTCTGTCAAAGTTGTGAATATTTATTGAGTCAATTTCTCACCAAAATAATAAATATTTGCTTTAAAAAATTGGCAAAACATTTTGATGTTGAGGTGTCTGGTGAGTATTGCCATTCACCTCTTAATGCTATTAGTGTGGTCCCAGATATCAGTCAAGCTCAACTACAATATGAGTTTATTTGGTTACGAGTAACTAACTTAGAAGTGATGCCATTATATCAGACATGGTATGAACAGGCCACAGTGTACTAATGTATCCTCTACATTTTTTTAAGAAAATATTTTAAGAGTTTTTCAGAGCTTCAAAACCCAATTGAAATCCAGGTATATATTCTCATGTTTACACATCTGCAGACTTGATTTCTATTCTAAGAATTGCAGTTTGAATTAATTGAGGTCAGAAGCAGCTACATATTTGATTCACCAAATGTGTCCTATCTACTTGCAAATAGCAGTTCGTTTCCTTTTAGAGGAGGTGGTTGTTTTTATGTAAAAGCATACACAGGCTAATTGTTAGACTATAAGGCTTTGATAGAAATGGAATATAAGCTTATGGTAATACCAATTCACACCAATTAGCAGGAAGTTAAATATGATTCTCTAAGAAATATATTGCAGAAGGCTTAAACTAGAAATGGTTGAAAAAGAAAAAAAACAACACTACATAAATAAATCCTCTTCATGGGGCATTTAGTTATTTCCTACCCAAAAAACTAATTTTTAAAAATCTATATTTTTACTAAACCTTTAAGATGAAAGAGGAGAGCTGTAGAATGGCAGTGACCTAAAAGTGTAAAAATATAGTTAGTGGACTTTGGGTAATCTTGAGGACAAATGTAATCCAGGGTATTTATCAGTGAGCTAAGAGAAGAAATACCATCTACAGCATATTGCCAATAGAATGCTTCATTAAAATTCTCCTAAATAGTAACAACTTAGCCCTGGTCATGTGGCTCAGTTGGTTGGAGCATTGTCTTTTTTTTTTAAATTTTTTAAAAAAATATATATTTTATTGATTTTTTACAGAGAGGAAGGGATAGGGACAGAGAGTTAGAAACATCGATGGGAGAGAAACATCGATCAGCTGCCTCCTGCACACCCCCAACTGGGGATGTGCCCGCTACCAAGGTACATGCCCTTGACCGGAATCGAACCCGGGACCCTTCAGTCCCCAGGCCGACGCTCTATACACTGAGCCAAACCGGTTAGGGCTGGAGCATTGTCTTGAACACCAAAAGGTTTCAGGTTCAATTTCCAGTCAAGACACATACCCATGTTGTCTGTTCAGTCTCTATTTGGGGCTCATATGAGAGACAACCAATCAATGTTTCACTCTCTCTCCCTTCCTGTCTTTCTAAAATCAATAAAAACATATCCTCCAGTAATGATTAAATAAATAAAAAAAAGAAATGATTTTGTTTTGAAGAAATTAAGACATGGGGAATGGGGAGGCGAAGGGGAAAGAAAGAAGAAGCTAGTGGTTATAATTTTTTTTATATTTAGATTCTTTTAAAAGTTATTTTTATTCTTAAATTTTAATATGAGGAAGATGGGATTAGATTAATTGTCATTTAAATAGGCAATTCCAGGTTTGTAGGCAACTTAACTACTGAACCAGGATGGGAAGACCACAGAAAAAAATTTAGTGTGGAAATTATGTTTCATGTGGCGAACAAAAATTCAAGAAGTTTCCTGTTATATAATAAGGTGACAGTGGTTACCAAAGGAACAAAAGTTTCTTATCATTCTGCCTGAGACAAATGGCATATTAAGTTTAAAATGAATCCTCCTCTCCTGAATGCATACAACTGTTACTAAGGTCTTGGAAATTATGCACAATAGGAAAAGAGAAATAAGAATTTCTGGATGCATTTGACTAAGCAACCTTTGGGGTATAGGACCTATCTAATACCTATGGGTACTTTAGTGCTGAGCTGGCCGAAAATCAGTTTTTGCTATTTTACCTTTTACTTGGGTTCAACTTTAAACGGAATGACTTGTTTTCATCATAAAAGAGGACTTTATTTTAGTGCAAGTCAGGTTCCCTGGTGGCCTGAAAGAGTTAATGCAGTTTCCAAGAGTGTCCAACTTACTTCCAGGGAGTACTGCTGTGCATGTGAGAGTCTGGCTCCAGGATATTTGTTCACATCCCAAAACCAATTTGGCACAACTTAAAATGTCTGCTAGGGAGAGGATTCAGAGTGTTGTTAGGCCACGCAATTAGTGCTTTATTTCATGAACACCAAATTCACCCAATAGTGTTTTGTTTTAAAGAAGAGCTTGAAATTCACAATAATAGGTTTCATTTATCAGAGCCATATGGGACTCACCATCTTTGGATATGTTTGTAAGGCTTTCACAAAGAAGATTCCTTAGGCATCTCAGATTTCACGGATTGGAGGGCAATCTGGATGAATATCTTTTTTGGAAATGATGAACTGTCTTTTTCATATGTAGCCTCCAATTTCAGCAATCCTTGAGAAGCCCCCACTCCCCTTCAAACAGGAAAGAGTTAAGTAAACTTCAGCTTCATAGCTTCTAGTGGAAAACAAAGACTATGATTTTAGACTTGGTTCAAATGCCAAGTATACCACTGATAATGAAATTTGACCATCTAAGCATTACATTTTCTGATGTGGGACTTAGTAGAGGGAAGGTGGGTTCTAAGTTTCAACCTGTTTTTGTACTTTTTGCTGGTTCTGTCATTGTCATATATCAGTGAATTGTTGGGAAGCTATCTGCAACACAGCAGACAATAATATAGCATTGTGGTTATTTTTATGTTTGCTTAAGATTATTTCTTTTCTGCCTTCTCCTTTTCCATACTTCTCTGATCAGTAGAGATCTGTCTTTATGCACATATTCTTGAAAAAGTTAATTGATTTTCTGAGAAATATCTTTTTCTACTCATCTGTAAATTTAGAGATTTAAAAATAAAATCAAAATGACCTTCATTTGACAGTGGTTGCTAATATTTTAATTTTGGTTCCTAGTTTCTCTTAAGCTATTAATGACCTATAAAAATATTTAAGTGTTTACTATTTAAAAATGAATGTATTTTTAAAACATGAAGTGGTAAGTCATTATTTTTTTAGTTTTCAGATTTTTGTTTTCTCATTTCTGTAGGCTTTCTTGTAAAGGGCACACTTGATTCTGTCTGATAAATCTGGTAAATCAGAATATTTATAAGTCAGAAATGCTACTATAGCAATTGCTCCTGACCTGTATAAAGTCTATGTAAACTTCATAAGAAGGTAATTTCAGTTTTTTAAGAGGCAATTGCTTAAAGTAACTCTTGCTTATTTTTAAATACCATTTCATTGTGTATTCAGCCTTATTTTATTTTCCTCTAGTTTATGTTTTTAAAAAACCTTTAACACTTTATTTTCTAATGATGTTTACATGAATATGTTTTAGGTTTCCCAGAGAATGTCCATTATATTTTGTTCAGTTTTGAGCATGTTGAATAACATTAAATTAAAATAAAATTCAGTGTATTATGGGCTACCATTTAAATTTTATATTGATAGCAGTGACATATATTTTAAATACTATTTCATAAAGACTCTAAATTCTACTCCCTACTACTGGTATTTAATCTCTAAAACACATTACCCCCTATAGAGACAGCACTTAGACCTTTGTTGTATAGCAGTCTTGAAGGGTACACACTTGTGTAGCTATATGTCATTGACCCCAAACTATAGGCTGATGAGGCTGCTGGACAATAAGTAGAACATAGAATGAGCTATAATTACTTAAATCAACTTGAGCATTAGTTGTGCTGGATGGTTGACTGTCTTGTACTTTTCTACATTTTATTTCTGTTTATACAAATATGGACATTGGGACCTAATAAAGTTAAGTGTTTTTCTCACTGAAAAAAGTTATTATGGAACTGAACATCAACTCCTTTGTATTTTTATTTTTTGGCTGATGCTCTGGTGTTTTCTATAGAAATTTTGAAATATTTTCTTCAAGAAAACAATATAGTAACAATGTTGAAACAGTGGTCAATGACAAAAATTAAAGATGACAGACTCAGAATGTATAGATATAGATACAATGGTATTTCATAGGTCTTATGAAATGGTTTTAGTATAAACCATTTCATATGGTTTTAGTATAAACCATAGCCTGTGAGGAGAAGATGGGATCAAATAAGAAAATGTGGATATAAGGGCCAGTAGTTAATTATTTCTGAGTATTCTTATTAAAGGAAAGATGAGAATGGAGAGAAGGACATACTTTGATGGAGTATACATATATGAATGGTAAAATAGTTGGATGCTGAGTGAAGAAAAAAGATAAGGACTATACATATATAGTTTTGTGCCTGTAATTGCCTCATTTTTTACATTTACATTTAGTTTCATAGAATGAGTAGTATGTAATGTTGTTTGTATAAATAGAATTCATAAATCATTGGGGTTGAGCAGGATAATCTGTTTGATTTTGAGGTGTGGTGTACTCTTATTTTTACCTTATGGCTAGAGTAAAGTTTATATTATTCACATTATAATTTGAATATAATTATATGAAGGAGATGTGTATATGTGTTGTGTGTACATGCATATATACATATGTAAAGAGGGACCCTTTCATTTCTGTATATTTGTTTATCTGTCTCTATCTCTTCTGGGCCTGCTGCTTTTTGCTTTCCAGTTTTTCTTTGTCACTATCATTTTTATCTTTGAATCCATCTGTGTAGAAAAGAGAATGTTTGGTTTTCTAATTTTTAATGATTTTTTAAAATTTATTTTTTTGTTACTTTTTTCTTCCAACTTGTTTTCACCTCAAAAATTAAGGCTCAAGTATAAGACATTTTAGTTCTCATATTCAAGAGATATTTCTGCTTTCTTTCCAATCCGTTTGTCCATATGTTTACTGGTTTCTGATAGGCTGTGCAGTGAGACAGCAGTTTACTCTGTGTGTGTGTGTGTGTGTGTGTGTGTGTGTGTGTAAAATTAGCTAATTGGTGTTAGCAGAAATATTTTCACATATTTTATAAGCAAAGTGCAGCAAGGTATATAAATGTAGATATGATCCAGACACACGCATGCTCACGACTTACTGCTCATGCATAGGCGCTCAGAAGTAATTAATGTTAATAAGATTTTAATGTGCTTGTGAGATCATAATGAGGAGAAATGAATGCTCTGATTAGGAAAAGGTAACTGTGTGTGTGTTTTGGCTTAGAACAAGATTTCAATTTTTATAAACCGCAATTTTAGAACTTGTTTGTGATTGCATCAATTGGTTTTTATTTTCAAATTAGAGGTCTGTTTAGCCATTTGAATGATTAACCAAATAAATGGGTGAAACCCTGATCATAAGGAATAGTGCAGGTTTTCATTTGCAAAGCAATGTTGGCTTACAGTAAGGCTGTGATCATGTCTTTTGCCAATGTACCATTTTTATGTTGTTTCTTACAAAGCTTGTTCAGAAGCTACTTGTGGAGACACTATTCATTTTTATAAATGTAGATGTTATCTATATGTTCAGAGACACCAATCAGACACTGCAGCTATTATGCCTGAGATATATTCCTGCCAGTCAGTGATGGTGTATTCAGTGCACAAAGAATGTATATATATCATGCTTGTTGAAATGTTTATTGGGAAAAACATAAAACAACCAAGATTTTTCTTCTTAAACATAATCTTTAAGAATTTTAGAGGCTTAACACTTTCATGGTGAAGTACAATACCTCAAAGTAAGCAAAGATAACTGTCTTATTGTGATGGACTCAAGTGCTATGCAGTCAATAGCCACTGTAGACTGGCTTGAATCCAGCTGGACACCAGAGGTCCTTCTCTACAACAATTTTTTTGAAAATATTGTTTACAGAGCTTTTGCATACATTTGCATTATTATTATTTTTTAATTATAGGGTAAATCTAAATATCTACCAAAGGCCCTTACCCTTTAGCACATAGAAATCCCTTATACATTTTTAATATAAATAGTGGATTAAGATATTCGAAGATTGTAATCCCTTTTAAAGTAAGCTTAGTCCTGAAAAACAATAAGAAGTCTTTGAAATGAAGAATTGGAATCAGAGGTAGTGTACTTTACTTCTAACTAAGTCCTAGTGATGTGGTTTAGGTTCTCAGAAGTTTGCGTGATATTACTACAGTCTTTCTGCTGCTGTTTTAAAATGATGGTGAAGAAGGTAAAGGTGTTAAGAGTTTATTCTACTAAATTAAGTCCACAGTTTCTGTGATTCCCAGAAGTGTGTTGGATTTTACTTTCCATAGAATCCATGAGAATGATTATCTGACCAAAAGAGGCATTGGCTTTTAATACTGTTTGGTTGACTTCATTGGGTCTTATGTAATTGAGGCATAATTGGGGAAAAATTTCCCACTTGCAGTTTGTAAAAGGAATTCATTTATGTTTTCTTCCAATAGTTACATGGTTTTCTATTACACATTTTTCTAAACAGTCATACATGTTTTTATATTTTCTGTTTTGTGCAATTAGTCTGTCTATTCATATGCCATTATAACATTATTTTAATTATAGAAAGTGTTAACCTATCCCACCTCTGCCATTGTAGACCTTGAAGTAAAAAAAAAACAAAAAACCTGATGGTATTTTTATTGGAATTATGATAAAATACAAATTAACATAGGGACAATTAATATCTTTGAGGTAGAATCTTCTTAACTAAGAACTGCTCCCTACCCCCATTTGCTCAGTAAGTTTTGTGTTCTTTAGAAATGATGTATAGTTTTCCTTATTGAGGTTTTAAACATTTGTTACTGTTTGTTCCTTGGTGTTCTATTCATTTATGTATTTACCTGCTTACTTAACTTTTTACATATTTAATATTCTAAACAGACTCTTCCATATATTTTCTGAGTGGCCTTTTGTTTCTGTATAGGAAAGCTGTTGATTTTTGTAGGTTAATTTTGCAAACTCCCACTGCAAAATTGTTATTGTTGGTGGTACATGAGGTGAGTTTGAGCACCTAGTCTAGCACAGTGTGTGGTATCTGTGAGACCATGGACAAGTTATTCTGAACCATTTCTATATGTAAAATGCAAATAAGAAAACGAAACTCCCAGAGTGATGGAGAGTAAATGAGATCATATAGTAAAGCACCTAATAATTTGCATAGCACATAGTAAGCACTTGACTAACTGATATTTATTAAATACTGTGATATGAAGTGATGTAATATAATGTTATCATTATTATTATTAAAGTACTACTAACATGTTGTTGGATATTGGAAGGTTTATTAAATCAAGATTTTTACTGTAAGAATGGAGTGAATTAAAGAAATAAAAAAACTTAAAACTTTCTCATAAAACTTTGATTTAAGACACTTGGACTGAAGATTAATTATGAGATTAGGATATTTTGTAGCTGTGCACATATATTTCCATTACTTATAATTATTGTATGCATGACTCTCTAATTCTGGAGAATAAGTAGAGGGAACTTCTTGATCACCTAAACTACAGCGATTATTCAATTTACAGAATGTATTGACTCTAGGACTTGTTAACTATGTAAGTACATGTGAGCATCTAATTTGAAGTCCTGTAACCATTATGTTCAACCTCAAGAATATTACAACTTTACTACATTTTATTAGTAAACAACCCACTGATTTGCAAATGAGCTCTTGTGCAGTAAATATTGAACATGTATGAACTCATGATGATATTGATGTAAGCAGAATAATAGTGCTTGCCAGCCCATTATGTAACTTTTTGATAAAATTTATGAAAAAAATAATTAATTAAAAATGTAGTCCAAAGTGGTAGTCCTATGACCGTTAATTTAATAAAATGAATACATTGCTAATTGCTTTTTTAATTCATCTGAAAAAAATCTATTGTTAAAAATGAGAATGCTAGAATTTCAGGGTTCATCTTATCCCTCATTGTTGTTATAAGGGTTAACTAAAATAATGCACTGGCATTATCTAACGCCATTAACAATGATAATACAGGTGCTTGGCCTCATGGTAAGTGCTGGGAAATTGTAGTTGTTTTTTTTATCTTAATTTTTTTAAATTTTGTTTTATTGCTTAGAGTATTACAAAGATTATTGCATATGTATAATTTTTTCCCCTTGACCTTCCTTAGACCTCCCCTACCCCCAGTGTCTTGTGTCCATTGATTATGCTCATATGCATGCATACAAGTCCTTCAGTTGGTCTCTTATCCCCCTCTAAACCTCCCCAGCCTTCCTGATGTAGGTTGACAGTCTGTTCATTGCTGTTCTGCCTCTGTATCTGTTTATGTTCATCAATTTATAATGGTCTTTATTATCCATAAATGAGATCATGTGGTATTTTTCTTTCATTGACTGGTTTATTTCACTTAGCAAAATGCTCTCCAGTTCCATCCATGTTGCTGCAAATGGTAAGAATTCCTTCTTTTTTATAGCAGCATAGCATTCCATTGTGTAGATGTACCACAGTTTACTAATCCATTCATTTGCTGATGGGCATGTAGGCTGTTTCCAAATCTTAGCTATGGTAAATTGTGCTACTATGAACATAGGGATGCATATATCCTTTCTGATTGGTGTTTCTGGTTTCTTGGGATATATTCCCAGAAGTGGGACCACTGAGTCAATGGGAGTTTCATTTTTAATTTTTTTGAGGAAACTCCATACTGTCTTTTATAGTGGCTGCACCAGTCTGTCTGCATTCCCACCAACAGTGCACGGGGGTTCCTTTTTCTCCGCATCCTCTCCAGCACTTGTCGTTTGTTGATTTGTTGATGATAGCCATTCTGACAGGTGTGAGATGGTACCGCATTGTTGTTTTGATTTGCATTTCTTGGATGATTAGTGACTTTGAGCATGTTTTCATATGTCTCTTGGCTTTCTGAATATCCTCTTTTGAAAAGTGTCTATTTAAGTTTGTTGACCATTTTTTTATTGTATTGTTTATCTTCCTTTTGTTAAGTTGTATGAGTTTCCTATAAATGTTGGATATTAAAGCCTTTTCGGTGATGATAACATTGGCAAATATATTCTTCTATGCAGTGGGCTTTCTTGTTGTTTTGTTGATGGTTTCTTTTGCTGTGCAAAAGCTTTTTATTTTCATGTGATCCCATTTGTTTATCTTCTCTTTAGATTCCAATGCCCTAGGAGCTGTATCAGTGAAGAAATTGCTTCAGCATATGTCTGAGATTTTGTTGCCTTTAAATTCCTCTAGTATTTTTATGGTTTCCTATCTTAACTTTAAGTCCTTTATCCATTTTGAGTTTATTTTTGTGTATGGTGTAAGTTGGTGGTCTAGTTTCATTTTTTTTGCATATATCTGTCCAATTTTGCCAACACTATTTATTGAAGAGACTGTCTTGACTCCATTGTATGTTCTTGCCTCCTTTGTCAAATATTAATTTAGCATATTGGTCTGGGTCAATGTCTGGGTTCTCTATTCTATTCCATTGATCTATATGTCTATTCTTGTGCCAGTAGCAGGCAGTTTTGAAAACAGTGGTTTTGTAATATAGCTTGATATCTGGTATTGAGATCCCACCTACTTCGTTCTTTCTCAGGATCACTGCAGCTATTCGGGGTCTTTTTTTCTTCCAGATGAATTTTTGGAGAGTTCGTTTTAGGTCTGTGAAATACGCCGTTGGTATTTTAATGGGAAGTGCATTGAATTTATAGATTGTTTTGGGTAGTATGGACATTTATTTAAAAATATATTTTACTGATTTTTTACAGAGAGGAAGGGAGAAGAATAGACAGCTAGAAACATCAATGAGAGAGAAACATTAATCAGCTGCCTCCTGCACACTCCCTACTGGGGATGTGCTCGCAACCAAGCACACGCCCCTGACTGGAATAGAACCTGGGACTCCTGAGTCTGCAGGCTGATGCTCTATCCACCAAGCCAAACCAGTTAGGGCTATGGACATTTTAATGATGTTGATTCTACCAATCCATGAACATGGTATGCTCTTCCATCTGTTTATATCTTCCTTTATCTCTTTTTTCAGTGTCCTCTAGTTTTCCACATATAGGTCTTTTATTACCTCCTTAGTTAAGTTTATTCCTAGGTATCCTAATTTTTTTGGTGTAATGATAAATGGGATTGTTTTTTTAGTCTCTCTTTCTGTAAGTTCACTATTGGTGTATAGAATTGCCATAGGTTTATTGGCATTAATTTTGTATCCTGCAACATTGCCGAATTCATTTATTAAGTCTAACTAGGGGCCCGGTGCACAAAAATTTGTGCACTCGGGGTGGAGGGAGTCCCTCAGCCCGGCCTGTGCCCTCTCACAGTCTGGGACCCCTCAGTGGATGTCCTATGATGGCCCCAGTCTGCCAGGCGCCTTCTGTGTGTGTGTGTGTGTGTGTGTGTGTGGCCACTGGGGACCTGCCCCCAGCTGCATCTGAGGCTCGG
>PVJC01040121.1:0-15931 GCA_004026665.1 Murina feae
TTTTCTAAAATTGATTGTGGTGATAGTTGCCCGATTCTGTGACTGCACTGAAAACCGTTGAACTGTGTCCTGTAACTGGGTGAATTATTTGGTATGTGGGTTAAATGTAATGAAGCTATTATATTTTAAAGTTTCCTCATTGTTTGTCTTAGATTAATTTCATTGGGCATCCTGCATTTTATCTAGCAACCTTATTAGGGTGTAGGTTCTTCCATTGTCCCCAATTCACCGATGAGGAAGAAAGCTAAGGTCCAGCCAGATAGCCAGGAAGTGGTGGAAGGGACTGGAACCCAACACTTTGCCTCCTTAACCACTAGGGAGCATTGTCCATCTCCTGGGGACAGAGCCTGAGGCCAGAGGGGGTGACAGTGTCCAAGCTGGCTGACCCTGGCTGGCTGGGAGCCCTTCGACGATTCTTTCCATCCACCCAGCGGGGAGCATGTGTCTCTCTGAGCAGCTGAATGCTGGTGTGGCTGGCAGAGCCTGGGCTTCTCTCCTCCCCTCCCTGCCTCATTGAGCTTGGCCTCCTCTCTTTGACAGGATGAAGGCTAGTCAGAGGGGGGAGGCTCAGCTAGATGGTCCAGTCAGACCTTGCTGCTGCAGGCTGCTGGCACGAGGCCTGTGCCACTGCTTCTAACGGGCCCAGCTGAAATGCTGCAGCTGCCTGCTAGGGAAGAATGAGGGTGGGAGCTTCTGTTGTGTCTGAGGGCCCCTGGCTGCTCAGGTGCAGTGACCTGGTGTCTGTGATTGCCACACCATCCCCTTGAATCCTGCTTGGGGTTATGTCTGATATCACAGTACCTGGCACACAGTAGGCACTTAATAAGCGCTGATGGCATTGACTCTTTCCATCTCAGAGTTGAAGAGCTGCTGAGGCAGCTGGGAGTGTGTTTTGTTACCAGCATTTTGCAGAGATGACTCCCGAGGCCTAAAGGGCCATCTGTCACCGGCTGAGACGGGTCCAGAATCTTCCGGAACAGTCTTTCTTCAGGCTGCCGTGGGATTTGCAGGCCTCAGGACCCACACATGAGATAGCAGTCTACTCCAGGGCTCTGAGCTTTGTAGGGCTTCCGGTCCAGAACCAGGCCACACCCAGCCTGGTGACTGCATCTGAGCTGAGGGGTTTGCAGCTGCCTCACTCGCTCACCCATCCCCCTATCCCCTCAAAGGTGGGCCTCATTGCCACCAGGGGGCAGCAGGGTCTTGACTGCCAACCAGGAGTCTTTCATTCCGGATTCTGGCCTCCTGGGATGGTGCTGAGCTTGGGGAATTTTGGTAATAAAGGCGGTAGGGGGGTAGGGCGGTGTGAAATGCACTGGCCCCACCTCTCTCCACCTGTTGCCCTCCCCACACTTCTGCTAATCTTCCTGGAAGCAAAGGAATTAATGAAATGCCACGGGCCCTTGCATCAGACTGACTGGCTGCTGCCTCTGAGGTTAATGGTTGAGTTTGCTTTTCTCCTGGAAGAATGAATATTTAGTCCCCAGCAAGGGGAGCCGGCTGTCAGGTGGTCCAGGAGGGTTCCCACCTTACCTGCTGCCCACAAACATCTGTGAGGGTGGGAGCCAGCGAGGGGTGGCAGGGAAGGAAAGGAAAGAGGTCAAGGCCTGAGACATTAGGCGTTCATAGGTGCAGGCCTGGCGCTCACAAAGTAGGGCAAAGCCATTAGCGCTCATTAAAGTTTAATACCTGTGGGGGCTCCTGCACCCCATCGGACACTGCTCTCATTTGATGGGTGTAGAGGGAGGGTTCCCAATCCTCCCGGAGGGTGGGGACTTGCCTTTGTCATGTTAACATAAAGAGAACAGTCAGGCTTTGAGCTTCACCTTCAAGCCAAGGATTTGGTGGGTCCTTGGGTTAGCAGTTTGGGGGGGTGCCCCCCTCGGGACCTTCCCCTGCGCCCGCTTTGTGGGGTTGCTGGGTCTGTCTTGGACAGCTCCTCTCCTCCTCTTCCCCTCCACCCACTTCCCCTGCATCTCTTTTCTTGCGGCAAACTAAACCTTTCTCGTCCTGTTTCCCACTGCCTCCAGAAAGCCAGCCTTCGCCAGGCACGCAGGACACCCTTTGTGCTGGCCCAGCTCAGGGCACTGGTTCCAGGCTCAGTGTGGGCCCAGCCCAAGAACTCTAGAAGCTCATCGAGGACACGCCAGAAGCATCCTAGAAAGCTCCCTAGAGGAGGTGGCGCTTGAGTTGGGCTTTGAAGGATTGTGTGTGGGAATGAGGCCATTGGAGGAAAGCAGGTAGACATTCTCAGCGGGGGAGTGTGAGCGTGGATGCCCTGAAAAGGCGAGGCTGGAGGTTCTGGCCATGGCAAGGTGGGCGATGGGCAGGAAGCAGGGTCTGGGGCAAGTCGGAGCAGGCCCCAAATGCCAGGCTCAGAAGGGAAAGGAAGAAATAGATTATCATGTCCCTACTGTGCATCAGGTTCTTCCATGTAAGAAGGGTGGCAAGAGGCTCCCCATTTTACAAGTGGGCAGACCAAGGCCAGAGAGTGGGTCTTTTTTGCCCAGGGATGGACCGGGAATGCAAAAGGGCATTTCAGAGTCTGAGGGCCTGGCTGGGCTGGACGCAGGCTGGCATGTGCACTGGCCAGAGACATCCTCCCAGTGGCCAGTGCCCAGCTCTGCGGCTCTGGCTTTGGGCCTGGCAGCATGCCCAGCCCTCACCACAGCAGCTCCAGGCCTCCCTTCTCACCAGGGCTTCTAAGAAAACCCTTTACATCTTTCGACTCACCCTTAGTAAATGTTCCTTCCATCTGTCACCTCCGCCCTCCCCTGCCCACACTCTCCAGGGGCCTGCCCAGAACAGCTCCTAAATCGTCTACCGGTCCACCGCCCGCCTCCTCCGGCTTCCTCCTGGCCACTCGCCGCCCTTCCCAGGCCTCAGTCCCTTGCCCAGCCTGGCTGGGAGCAGAACAAGCCCAGAATAGATCAGGAGAGAAAGGAAAACCACAAGCTCCCAGGCCCTGCAGAAGGGGTGTCTTGGGTGAGTCCTGCAAGACTCGGGGTCACCCCAGACTATGAGACCCTGTGCCAGGGCCTAGGGGGCTGGCAGCATGTCCTCTGACTCCTGGGTCCACTGAGTCTCAATGAACTCTGGTGTTTCTCCTTTTGCCCCCGGGCTTGCTTCCTCTAGAATGTTCTCTCAGATACCGATGGGGCTGTCGAGAGCATTGTCTCTGAGCTGGGCAGCTGTTCCACCTCCATGTGCTGCTCACCCACAGTTCCCATTCCAGGGTGGAAACCCACTCAGGTCCCTGAGAAGAAGGTAGGATATAATACATCCACCCTCCTGCTCCCCAGGACCCCCAGGCCTGGGGTACGCCCAGCCTCTTCTGGGCCCCTCAGGTGCTGGGGGGATGGGGAGTGGGCGGGTGGAGCTTGTGTTTGAGGGACAGGAAGGTGTCTTGTAGACAGGCCCCGGCTTGAACTCTGGAACCGAGCAAATTTGCCAAAACACTTCCTGATCGCTTTCCTTTCACCCCGCCCCCCTTTCAGTTCCATGTGGCAAGTGCCACCCACAGTCTCTCCACCCCTGCGGTCTGCCAGCGCCTGCCCATGCCAGGCTGCTGCCATAGGCGGCACTGGCTGTGGAAATCAGTTGGCCCAGGGTCCGGGCAGCTCCCTCCTCTCCCCAACTTAGAAAGCGGGGTCTGTGCACAGGGTGCCCCGGCCATTTCCAGATCCTCCCAAGAGCTGCTCCAATGGAATAGGACCTGTTGGAGGTCACTGGGGCCTGGAACCAGGCGTGGCTTCACAGGAGGCCACATCTGGAACGCTTCCACACTGGGGAGCACAGTGCCCCTGGGAGGGTGCTCATTTTATGTCTGTGCTAGAGGTGGGGTGTCCTTTCCAGGGAGCCTCTGACCCCACAAGGCTTGAGAATGGAGCGGGGGTGGGGGGGAGACAAAAAATCGGAGAGTGAGCTCCCTCTTCAGCTGGCTGAGGAGTAGGGGGAGGATGCAGGGAAGTTATGGGGTGGGAATAAAGGGAAGAAGCCGATACCCCAAGGTCTCCCAGCTCCCTGCCTCCCTATGAGGTCCCGCTGGAAGGAGGGGTAAGGCTTGATTTCTCACATGCCAGGTCAGGGTTCAAATAAATGTCTTCTCTAGGCCCCGTGACAGTGTGGAGGGTTTTCTCCCTTTTCCCAGGCAGGGAAGTAAACAGCAGCTCAGAGAGGCAGGTGCTGGACCCAGAGCCACACAGCAAGACTCACAAGAGTGCGAGTCTGCCCGCAGGCAAGTGCCTGGTGCTGGTGTCTGCTTGCACCATCCCCGCTGGGAGCACACAGCCTCTGGCAGCCGGGCTTGTGGAGGGACTAATTCTGGAGACTGAGGGCTCCTCCCAGCTTCTGAAGCTGTCACATCGGAACTCACGGAACTCACGAGGCTCCAAAGTCACCTTCCAGGCAGGGAGCCTGGGCTTCTGACTCAGCCCCTGGGGCTCCCGGAGCTCCTGGCAGCGTGGGCCGCACCACCTGCCTGGAGCTGTGGCTGGGCCGCTCAAGGACACCTTCAGCTTCACACCTTGGTCATCATTGCACCTGCTTCTCTGAGGATCTGGTGGTCTTGGGCTTAGGGACTGAAATGTCAGGGAAGGGACCTCTCGGCAGATGTGATTTTAATCCAGGCTTTTCCCCTGGGCTCCTCCCCTGAAGCCCTCACAGAAGGAGGCATGAGGCACAGAAGCAGAGGAGCCCCAGAGAGCTGGGCCACCCCTGAGAACCCCCTTTACAGATTCCCGAGGCCCCGCCCCACAGAATCTCAGGGTGGACGGTCGCAGGTGTGGGTGTAGAGCTTCCGGGTGATTCCCCGTGCGCCCTGGAGAGAGCCCCAGTCTACACTGGGCATCCCTGGGGCGCTGGAGCCAGTGTCTCAGTAAGTGGCATTGCCTCTTGGGCCTCAGTGTCCCTGTCTGCACAATGGGGATAGTCTGAGGACGAGACAAGTGACCGCATGTGCGTAACAGGCTCCCGCTGGGTGTGTGGTGGAGTGTTAGTCATGTCCTCCTTGGTGGTGCAGGGACTCAGGCAGGGACACGGCGTCTGTCTCTCCAAGGTCAGGAGCTGGAGGCTGGGAGGCAGCCGGCCAGGTCAGGGCCTGTTTACTGAGCACCTAATACGTGCCCAGTGCTGCCGGGCCAGGGCACACAGCATCAGGGCAACGGTGGGGCATGCATCCCAGTGTGTTTGGGAGGAACAAATAAAGAACATGTGCAAAACTCTGAGAACAGCGCCTGCAGGTGGGAGCGCTCCCCTCACCGTTCTTCGCTGCATTGCTGAGAGGAATCTGGCCCACAGCCCACCGCCCTCCAGCCCAGGGCGCTCTGCTGGGAGCAGCAGGCACACCTGCCACCTCACCCTGCTGCAGGTGGCAGCCCCTGGCAGGCCCAGAGCAAACCCCGGCAGCTTCCTGCAGGGGCTTCGTGCTATGGCCACGCTGAGCCACCGCCTGTTAACAACGGTGCCCTCTAACCGAACCAGCACCTTGAATAATTAATGCTAATTCTTCAAAAGTCAAGGAAAACGTGGAGTGATCCGCCAAAGGTCCCGCCAGCCCTCTCCACTCTGCTAAGGTTCTGAGATCATCAAAGATATGGGGAAACGAGGTGTGTGTGTGGGGGGGGGGGGGTGTATGTCTGCATGTGTGTGTGTGTGTGTGTGTGTGTGGATGTGATTGTGTCATTTGTGTAAGTCTGTGTGTGTTGATGAGGTTACTGGGTATGGCTGTGGGGGGTGTATGTCATGTCAATGGGTTGTGTCTGTGTGTGATTGTATGTCTGTGTATGTGTGTGTATGCACGTGTCTCTGTGTATGTGACTGTGTATGCCTGTGTGTCTCTGTATGTTTATATGATTTGTATCTTGTATGATTCTGTGCCTAGTTATATGTCTGTGTGTGACTGTATGTCTGTGTATCCTGTGTGATTGTGTCTGTATGGTTGTGTGTGCCTGTGTGTGAGTATCTGTCTCTCTGTGTAGTTGTGTGTGTGATTTTGTATGTTTGTGTTTGTCTATGTGTCTGTATATCTCATGTGATTATATGTGTAGTGTACTAGCATGTATGTGTGATGGGGTGTGTGTGTGTCTGTATGTGTGCGTCTGTGTGTGATTGTGTGTCTATGTTTCTGTGCTTGGAAGGTGTATCAGAAACCTGGCTTTGACCATGTAAATGTCTGTCTATTCATACCTGAGGCCAGAGAGGGTACAAGTCAAGAGACCCTGCACCCCAAGTGGGATCCAAACAGTGACCATCTGAATGGGGAGGAGGAGGACGCAGGGCCCAGGAGCTCCCGTTTTCTGAGCCCCACGGGGCGGGCACAGTTGCTAGGAGGGGCCATGGGGCGCCGCCCAAGCAAGAGAGGGAGCAAGATGGGTGTTATGCATTATTCAGCGGCTTCTGATTTCACATTATTCTCCCTGATACTTTTACAACCTGTCAGTAAATAAAAAGATTCTGCATTATTTATAGAAATGGAGCAGAATTGGCCTTGAGGATTTACTATGGCTATTATCAGGGCATCCGTAGACCATCGGATTGGGTGGGGAGAATAGAAGACACTGTTGCCCCAGCCGGAAGGGGGCCCCATTTGCATTGTTGACCCCAAGGGAATACAGGGTTGACTTCCTTGGGTGCTTCCCTGGAAGTCAGGCACCAGGTGAAGGAGCTGACCCAGAGGCAGGAGCCCTACCTGGCTGGCATGGGCTCCTGGTTGGGGGGCTGTAGCCCGTCCTGAAAGCAGTGCCCTTTCCATGGGCAGATGTCCAAGGTGCTGCTTGCCCAGGCCTTGGGCTCAGTGGCCATTGCTGAGGCCACAAGGTGGTGGGAGGGGACCGCCCAGCTAGGATGAGAGAAGGGGTGATGGGAGCACTCAGAGGCTGAGTGTTGAGGGGGGTGCTGGGGAGTATGCAAGAGGTCCTAACGGAGGAGTGTTTATCTGTTTATTGAGCACCTACTGTGTACATAAGGCACTGCAAGCAAGGTTGAGAGGCAGGGCATGCCTTCCAGGTAATTATTCCACTTGGCCTGTCCCTTTGTCTTCAAATTGTCAGACAGGTCCTCACTGGGGTCTGGAAATGGCAGCTGCAGGTGGCTCGGGCCCCCTGGGCATGCCCTGGTCTGGACGTCTCACACCTCGCAGCCCATCTGCAGATGTGAGTCCCACCCGAGTGCTTCCCCTGGAGAGTCCTGGACGTCTAGGTATTGGCATTTGGGCTGAGCTGCTGGATCTAAGGGGCTTCTGGCTGCTATTGACTCGGTGTGTCTCCATCTCGGTTCCAGTTCAATACCAGAACTTATAAACTTCGTACACTTCACATTTGTTGTTGTCTAAATGTAAAATAGATGAGCGTATTCTGGTTACCGAATGACCGCCCTGTCGATGAGCATTTTCTTGTACTCAGAACCTGTGTCTGGGTGCAGTCACATGGACGCAGATGTCTCCTCTGGGGACAATGGTGAGTGCTGCCTGCTGGGCTTCTCAAAACTGGAGCCCAGACATGTTGAGTGTGGAACCATCTTCTCACATCCTCCAGCCCCAAATCTGAGAATATTGGCCCAGAGAAGGCAAGAATCCTATGCCATTTATCTGTAAGCCCAGCTTCCAGGACATAGTAGGTGCCCTACAGTGTCTAGTGTTGAGTTGGTTAAGAAGAACTCTCTGCTGCTGCCTGATGGGGAGGTGAAACGAGCCCGTGGACGCTGAGACCGGAAATGGCCTATCATCATGGCCATGGTATCTTCTTAGCTGGACCCAGAAATGCTGAAGGTTCCAGGGGAGACGTCGCTGGGGTGGAGTTGATCAAAGAAGCCGGCTATGGAGGGGAGCCTGGAGTGGGCCTCGGAGTGAGCCTGGTCACAGCAGCGAGAGGCCGGCCTCCCAGGTGAGAACGCTAGCAGTCACGGTTAGCTGAGAGCCAGTGCCAGGCTGAGCCTGCAAGAGCCGAAGTTGGAGGTGGGAGTGTTGGTGAGGAGACAGGGGCTCTGCAAACTAAGCTGATGATAGACTGTGAAACCACAGGATAGTGCTCTCCGAGACGGTGTCACTGGGAATGCCTGGCTGGGTGTATTAGCTAGAAATTGCTGCGTAACAAATTACACCAGGAGTTAGTGGCTCCAAATAGCATTTATCACCTCACAGTTTCTGCAAATCAGGACTCTGTGTTGATAGATCTTCGATGGGTCTCCTGCTTCAGGAGCCCTCACAGGCTGTGGTGCAGGTATCAGTGGGGCTACTGTCTCATCTGAAGGCTCACTGGGGAAGGATCACTTCCCAGCTCACTCACACAGTTGTTGGCGGAATACAGTTGGACCCAGGGCCTCAGTCCCCTGCTGGCTAGAGGCCACCCTCAGTTCCTTGCCACGTGGCCCTCTCCCACATGGCAGCTTTATTAAAGTGAGCAGGCCAAGAAGACAAGAGGATATGTGCCAGCAAGAGAGGGTGTGCAAGATGGAAGTCGCAGTCTTTGTAGACTAGTCTCAGAAGTGACATCCCATCACTTTTGCCATTTCCTGTTCCTTAGAGGCCAGCCCCCAGGTCCACTCTACACTGAAAGGGCGTGAACACCAGGAGGCGGGGGGTGGGGAGTGGGGAGCGGTGCCTGACAAAGCTGCCCAACGCTGGGCATTATGGGAACAAAGTGTTCGGTTTGTGGTGTTAATGCACGTACCTTGCTGTCAAGGAGAGGATAAACTTATCACTGTTTCCACCCTGGGAGTCATTAGAGACTGGGACTGGGGGACTGTTACTTAGGGAACCATGACAGTGTCTGAGCACCAAGTGAGGTTGGGGTGCTTCCCCTGGGCTTCCGTAGGGAGGGAGATTCAGGATGCACTGGGTACAGGGCAGAGCAGGGGAGTGATTCATCCTAATTCTCAGAAACAGGACCCAGCACCCTCCCCCCCACCCCACCCGCTCTGCATGCTGTAAAGGTGAGAAGAGCTGCAGGGCAGCCCTTTCTGCCTCCATGGGTCCAGGAGCTGTCCAGGGGGCTGGCCCGGGGAGCAGTACAGGGACACTCCCAGGAAAGCTGCCCGGAGTCTGAGGCACCACGCCATTGGCTGGAACTATGGCCCCATCACTTGCTGATCCCAATGCAGCCACCTTCCCGTGGACCTGTCCCTCCAGGCCTTGATGGAGGGGTCATTCCCAAGGGATCACAGCCCCCAACCCAGGATGTGCTGGGTACCTGGCTTGGGGGAGGTAGAGGGAACTGAGGTGGAGGTGATGACAGAATGTGGGCCTTCCCCTCCTCACCACCAGCCTGGTTGCTGCTCTGGGAGAAGGGCAGCGGGGGGCAGAGAGTCAGTGGGGGCAGGACCATCGCTGATCAGAGGCTTCAAGCCCCAATGCAGGCTGTCGTCTCATTGGACCTCATTTACAAGACACAAATCCAAAGATAAATTGTTAGGAGTTTAAAAGTGGTGACCACGGAGCATTAAATTCCAAGCACTAGACCCTTCGGAACATGAGGCCCTGAATGAGTGCCTGGAGCTGCCCTAACAAATGATCACAAACCCGGCGGCTTAAAACAACACTTTCTCATAGTTCTGGCGCCCAGAAACCCAGAATCAGTTTTACTGGGCTGCAATCAAGGTGCAGACAGCCCCCTCCTTCGAGGCTCTGGGAGGATTCTTGGGGCTGCCAGTGTCCCTTGGCTTGTGGCCACATCACTCCTGTCTTAAAGGCCAGCATCTTCCTATTTCTTCCTCATCTGCCTTCACTTGACTTCTCCTCTGTGTCAAAGTCCCCTCTACCTCCCTCTTTTTTTTATTGAGAAACTTAAGACTTGGGTACATCCCATAAAACCAATTTGTGTGTGTATGGGTGGTGGGGGGGGAGCTGGTGGGAAATGACTCCCTCTTATGATGCATGTGATTGCATTGAGGGCTAATCTTCCTATCTCAGATCCTTAGTTATCTCACCTGCAAACACTCCTTTTTTATTTTTATTGTTTGCCATATAAGATAACATATTCACCAGTTGCAGGATTAGGGCAGGGATATCTTTGGGAGCCATTTTGCAGCCTGCCCCAGATCCTGTGCCACACGCCCGTGGAGGCAGCCCTGGTGTTTGCTCAGATGCAGGTTACAAAGCTGAACCTTTGACCTACATGTATGAAGTCAGAATTCTGCTTAGGAAAGGCCTGGCGTCTGGAAGGTTCCATGCTGCTGCTGCTACTGTTGCTGCTGCCGCCGCCACCAGAAACCCACAGGGAACATCCCTCCAAACCCCTACTGTTCTGTTTGCCTCATGGCTGACCTGTGGGGTCAGAATGCTGGTTCTTATTTCAAAGCCCATGTGTTTCCGTGTGTCCTGCCAACCCATATGACACTTAGTGGCTGTCACATCTCAGTGAGTAGCTGGGAACCTGGCCCCAGCCCCAGGGGTGCTGACCCAGGAGCACAGGGACAGGCCTGGGAATCTGCATGGTACAAACCACGCTGCCCCGGGCAGGAGCCCTGTGTTCTGAGCACCCAGGGAGCGAGGTGGAGGTAGTGAGCCTAGGGCTCCTGTGTCCCAAAGGGAAGTTTGTGGTGGCCGGGGTGCGGGAAAGTGGGGAGATAAGTGGCTTCAAGGACTTCTCCCTGCGAGGAAGGCAGGGGGCGTCCCTGGGCCCCAGGAAGGATTGTTGCTGAAGGCGCTAAGATTGATGTCACCATCTTCCCCAGCTGTCACTCCCAAGGACAGCGGGCCCAGCCTCCCCGCTGTGTGGGGGGCGCCATCTTCAGTCGTTAGCATCAGTGGCACCTGACGTCAGGTAACGCTGTGCTTTGGGTCCCATCGGCTTCCCACTTCCCAAACTTCCTTGAAGTCCTATCAATGACATGGTTTTCAGGGCTTGCTTCTCAGGGCGTGCGTGTGTGTGCTCCCTGCAGGGGTGGGCGATAGTACGTTTACAGTTGTTTTTTTTTTTGGAAAAGTCATGCAGGTTATGATATTTATAAAAACTTTGTTAATGCAAAAGAATGTCACAATGGCCCAGGAATGTGCATGTACGTACATGCACCAGTTACACACATGTACCGCTGTCCTAACAGGCTTTGTACCCTATAAAAGCTCCACAGGCCAAGAAAGCTAATATTTCGGGAACCGCGTTAATTGCCAAATGAGTGGTATGGTCAAGTGTTTCTCAAACGTTTATGTAAATGACCCAGAACGTGAATTTACATTTTACATCAGGACCCAGGCCCCACGTGCACACATGGGCCCTAGAAACGATGCTTGAGACTCTGGTATTTTCTGTCACTTTGTGCCAGGAAAAAGATTCCTGCCTCATCCACAGGACGCGTTCGCACCCCTTCATGGGTCTCAGCTCACACTTTGAACCACAGAGCTGTGAGGGTTGGTGCCGCAGGGCCTCAGAGAAGGGAGACATCCCTGTCGGTTAGATATGCACAGATATCATTAGCACAATTTAATCTTTATAGCTGGAAATCTTGTGTCTCCCTACATAGAAAGTGCTAAATAAATACTAACGATGAATGAATGAATGAATGAATGAATGAATGAATAATGACATGAACCCATTGTGCAACCAGCAGATTCTAGGTGTCAGAGGTGTCCTGGTGCCCCACCAAACTCACATTTTAGAGGCAGAGCGGGCAGACTGGGGCAGAAAGTGACCAGGTCCCTGTGCTAGGCTCCCGCCCCCAACCCCCACTGGAGCAGCCATCCAGCTCCCGGCCCTGTCCCCCCGACCCGCCATGCTCCCCAGCAAACCTTTCTGCAGCAGCCGCCCCCGTTGACCCCATCATTGGGATCTGCTCTTTGGAAGAGGATTCATTTCCCCTGCAGTTGATGGACCGCAGAAAAGCTGGGGAGGATGGGAGGAGTGGCCCCGGTGGCCTCCAGAACTCCCCGGCCCGTTCCCCTGTCCTGCGGTGCTTGCTGCCAGCCTGGCAGTGACAGTTTTATTGGCAGGCAGGCCTGCGAGAAGGATTGTAGGCTATTTACAGTGTTGAGGCCATGGCTTTGCGAGGAGACAGTTAACATAAATTCACATGATGGATCCGTTATCACTTCATTGAACTTGTGGCGGACCCATCGAAGGCCAAGCAATAACACACTGTTTCCTGGGTTTGCACAGCTCTGGGATACATTAAATACACTTTATTTATGGCTCGCCACCGCTGCACTGTGGGCAGGAGAATGCAGCTTTTGCAACTATCGTCTAATTTTATGATGAGCATTAAAGCCAGGCCTATAATTTGCACCTTTTTATTCATTAGACAGTGGTGCAGCCATAAGTCAAAAAGGCCCAGGGATTTAGATGCAGATCTAGAAGATAAACTATTGACAAGCCAGATGTATTTTTACATTAGAGCGCCTTTACAATAGTTTATGTTGAGAGTGGAATATAAATTGCGTTATTAAATATGAACCGCTCCTAGAACCAGTGCTCACCCGCGGGAAAGAGGGGGAGGCTTGGAGCCCTGGGCGGAGAGGGGCCACCTAATTCCTCAAGGTTGTATGTGTGACTCTGCTCTTGGGCTCTCTGTTCAGATCCCCGGGTGGGAGCAGGTGGCGTGATGGTGGGGGGCAGCAGGGTCAGGCTGACCCACCTCTGAGCAGGTGGGAAGTCAGGGCTAGGCTTTGGCCCAGCTACCTCCAGGGAGAGGGGCTCGGTCAGCTGCCAGGTCAGGAGGGTGCATATGCCCACTTGCTCTCGAAGGGTCCCCCGTTGATGGTGGTGATGTGAGGTGCCTTGCCACCTGCAAGATGCTCATCAAACTCTTCTTACTGGACAGTTCAGCAGCCAAGGGGGTCTCCTTGCTAGGAATCAGGCAGGAATTTGAGGGCTCTGTGGGGTCACTGGTTTCCAGTCCTGAGCTGGCTTGTAGACTCAAGAACCTGCAGTAGCCCGGTGCTCCGCAAGCCAGTGCTGTGGCTGGATCTCCTTTGGGGGCGTCCTGTGCACGATAGGAAGTGGAGCCGCATCCCTGGGCACCTCCCCAGCTGTGACAACCAAAAAATGACTTCTGACGTTGCTCACTTTCCCCAGGGATGATACGGCGCCAGTGGAACCACGGAAATAGCCCTTGTCCGGCCACCCGTCTAAGCCTCCGGGGACAGGAGCGCCTGCTGCGGCTCTGGCCCTTGCTGCTGCCGTGGTTTTGACTTTCCTGACCCCCATGTCCTCACCTACGAAAGGACAGGTTTTCTGACTTCCTGGGTTCTAGAAGGGCTGGCAGGTGTCTGAGCAGCTGCCGGAAGCCAGCCTTCCCTGCTGGCTGAGAGCAGCTCCCACTGGGTTTCTCAGCTCTGTTCCCCCTTGAGTGGCCCAGGCTGCTCCAGCGTTTGTACGTTGAGGTGACATTCCTGGAAGGCTGGATCCTGAATCCAGTGGGAATGGATGGAGAGCCGCACCCCTGATACTCACAAGCATCCCACAGTCTTCCCACAGGGGATTCTCGAAAGCCAGCATCATCAGCTCCCCTCCACCCCCAAGGGCACATCAGCATCCCGATTGCTGGACCCACCCCAGGCTTTCTGACTCAGGGAGTCTGGGTGGAGTTGGAGATTCTGCCTTTCTACTAAGTTCCCATGTGACCAGCAAGAGTCACGGAAAGGAGGGGGCAGGGTGGGGCAGGGCTGCTGGAAATGGGCTGAACAGGAGTCTGTGGGCTGCCGTGAGGCAGGGCAAGTGCAGAGTATAGAGCTAGGGCTGACAGGTGCAGGGGGGCCCGCCAGGGGCCCCAGGGTTCTGCCAGCTGTGCCTCTGACAACCACCAGCCCATTGCTCCTCTTGACTCTGATTTTTGGGCTATGGTGGGCTGCCCATCTCCCTCCTGGCTCCCCATCCAGATGAGCACTTGGCATTTCCTCCAGGAAGCCCTCTCTGGCTGCTTCAGCCTCCCAGCACAAAGGAGCCACCCATCTGTAGGATGCTGGGGACAGGCATCACCAAGAGGACTTGGTCTAGAGCTGAGAGGATAGAGAGCCCCAGTGCCATCCCTTCTAGGCTGTTGACCCATCCCTTCTAGGCTGTCTGGGGAACAGGCTACAGTGTCAAGAATAGAACAGGGAACCATTGGAAGACTGTTGAAGTAATCAAAGCAAGACCATGATGGTTTTTGGGATCAGAGGAGTAGCTTTGGAGGGGGTGACAGGGTTCAGGGTACATTTTGAATGTAGAGTTGTCAGGATTTGAGAGAAGGAAGACTTAGGAAACCTCAAAGTTTTTACTTGAACAACTGGAAGAATGGTGTTGCCAGGAAAGGAATGGGCTGGGGGAAGAGCTGCATTCTGGCCGCAATAAGAGATGCTGTTAGACGCCCAAGTGGAGATCCAGTTGGCAGTCGTATTCGAGTCTGGAACTATGAACGCAGGCGTCCCGGAAGCACAGATGGTATGTGAAGCTGGGGGCCTGTGAGTGGTGGTTGGGGAGCACTGAGCCCTGGAGTGTGCTGGCGACTGGGGGTGCTGGCAGGGTCACGCAGAGGCAGCAGCGAGGGTGCACAGGCCCTGCCTAATGGATGGGTCACACTATAGAGGGCGCTGTAGACCCCACCTCAAGTGGGGGTCAGAGCTGAAGAATCCCCCAATCTTTCCCTTGGCTGTGGTGCAGGGCTTCTCAGCCTTGAGTACTTATTGGAGTCACCCCAGGAATTCTAAGACAACTCTGATGCCCAGGCCCCACCCAGAGGTCCAGATGGAACGGATCTGAGTGAGGCTCCTACAAGGTGTTGAGAGCTCCACAGTGATTGTGATGTGGGGCCAGGGCTGAGAGCTGCTGCTCTGGGGAGGCCAGAGGGTGCTGAGCGGGACAGAGGACAGTCAGGGGCAGGTCTCACCTGGGAAGGGCCCCTCTGAGCCCAGCTAGGACTGTTCAGTAGTTCCTTCTGCCAGCAGTTATCACGAGTGGGTGTCATGCCCAGGCCTGTGTGAAGGGCTGGGATGTTGACCTAAACAAGATGAGTCCCTTGCCCTCCTGGTGCCTGGAGGAGTCTGACAGTTACCTGGGCAGACAGTAGACATTATGCTCGTCACAGTGGCTGAAATTAGCACCATGAGCAGGGAGCTCTGAGGAAGCAAATTCAACCTGAAATCAGGGAGGACTTCCTAAGAGTGGTGGCGCTTGACCTGGGCTTTGAAGGAAAGCTAGAGACATTCCAGACAGAAGGAATGACATGGGTAAAGGCTTGGAGTCTGAAACAGTGTGAATGTGGGGATGTGGCTAGGGCCCAAGATGAGGTGCAACGGCAGAATGTGGACAGCTCCGCAGGGAGCAGCAGAGACCAGATCAGACAAAGCCCTGGGCGCTGAGGGGGAGGACTTACTGGCCCTGGGGTCATGGCTGAATATGGGTTGTGCTGGGTTGGTTAGTGTCCTCCCACAGTGCATGGCCACCTGGAGCCTCAGAATGCGACTTTAATTGGAAATATGTCCTTGCAGGTATAGTTAGTTACGATGAGGTCATATTGGGCTAGAGTGGGCCTTAAATCCAAGACTGGCATCACTATGAGTAGGGAACAGGGTTGTGGCAACCCCCAAGAAAGCTCGTCCCCCAGAGCCTCTGGCGGAGCCACCTTGCCCACTCCTTGAGCCTTGATCTCTGACTTCTGGCCTCCAGGCTGTGAGAGAATAAATTCCTGGTTCTGGGAGTCATGTGGTTTATGGTTACAACAGTCACAGGAAACTCGTCAGGGCCAAGCAGGTTTTGTTGAGTCTCACCTCACTCCACCCGCCCCCTTGTTTACCTTAAGGACATCGGGAGGGGACGTGTCCACTGCTGCCAGTGCCTCTGGTCCACCTGGGCCTGTGCTCCCCCAGCCCATTCGTCATGTCTCCTGTGGCTGACGGAGTGCGCCCCCCAGTGATGGAATCGAATGATTCCCTGTGACCGGGGACACCTACCTGATCCCCAAGGCTCAGCCATGTCTGCTCTCCTGTGATGTCAGTGCTGGCCAGAGGGTAAAGGGAGCAAGAGGC
>PVJC01040122.1:0-15938 GCA_004026665.1 Murina feae
CTACAAACATCAGGTGGTCATAATAATCTGGCCACTCAGAGTGTGTGTGTGTGTGTGTGTGTGTGTGTGTATAAAATTCTGATTTGTTTCAGGTTTCTTAGTATATATTCCTAAAAAATGGGATCACTGGGTCAAGTGGCAGTTCCATTTTTGTTTTTATGAGGAAATCCCACACTGTTTTCTATAGTGGCTATAGCAGTCTGCATTACACCAGCAATGTAGAAGGGTTTCTTTTACTTCACACCTTCCCCAGCATTTGTTGTTTGTTGACTTATTGCTGATAGCCATTATGGCAAAAGTGAGGTGATACATTGTTGTAGTTTTAATTTGCATCTCTCTTATGATTGTTGATGTCTAGAATTTTTTTTTATATCTCTTGAACATTTGTATGTCCTCTTTGGAGAAGTATCTATTAAGGTCTTCTGTCCATTTTTTATTTGGATTATTTGTCTTTCCTTTTTTCAGTTGTATGAGTACTTTATATATTTTGGAAATTAACCCCTTATAAGATGTATCATTGGCAAATATGTTCTCCCATGCAGTGGTTCCCTTTTCATTTTGATGCCGTTTTCTTTGCTGTACAGAAGCTTTTATTTTTATGTACTAGTAGTCCCATTTGCTCATTTCATTCTTTATTTATCTTGCCCTGGCTATGTGTCTGTGAAAATTCTGCTACATGAGATGGCTGATCTTTTGCTGCCTACATGTTCTCCTAGAATTTTTATGATGTCATTACATATTTAAGTCTTTTATCCATTTTAAGTTTATTTTTTGTGTATGGTGTAGGTCAGTGGTCTAGTTTCATTTGTTTTTTTCATGTAGCTGTCCAAATTTCTCAACACCATTTATTGAAGAGACTGTCTTGATTCCATTGTATGCTCTTGCCTCCAATGTCAAATATTACTTGAGCACAATGGTTTGGGTGGATTTCTGGGTTCTCTATTTTGTTTCATTGGTATGACTGTTCTTGTGTCAATATCAGACTGTTTTGATTATGATGGCTTTGTAGTATAACTTGATATCCGATATTGTGAACCCTCCAGCTTTGTTCTTCTTTCTCAAGATTGCTGCAGCAAATTCAGGGTTTTTTTATGGATCCATAAAAGTTTTTGGAGTCTTTGGGATTTCATTGGGATAGCATTGAATCTATAGTTTGCTTTTGGTAATACGAACATTTTAATAGTGTTAATTCTACCAATTCATGAACAGGGTATATTCTTCTACTTGTGTATATCTTCCTCTATTTCTTTTCTCAATGTTCTGTAGGTTTCTGAGTACAGGCCTTTTACCTACTCGGTTAACTTTATTCCTAAGTTATCTCATTTTATTTTGTTGTTGCAATGGTAAATGCAACTGTGTTTTTAGTTTCTCTTTCTGAGAGATCATTATTGGTGTACAAAATTGCCATCAATTTCTGGGTGTTAATTTTGTATCCTGCTACATTGCCAAATTAATTTATTAAATCTAGTAGTTTTTTTGGTGGAGTCCTTAGGTTTTTCTATGTTCAATATCATGTCATCTGCCAATAACAATTTTACTTTCTTCTTACCATTTTGGATGCTTTTGTTTGGTCTCTTCTCTGATCACTTCTAGTACTATGTTGAATTAGAGGGGTGAAAGTGTACACCCCTCTCTTATTCCTGTTCTTAGGAACAGGATGTCATTGTTTATGCCCATTGAGTATGATGAAGGCCAAGCATGTCAAACTCATGGGCCATGGCCTGCATGCAGCCCACAACGAATATTTTTTGTGGCCCAGCCAATACAACGGTATGTAAGAAACATTTTAATAAATATTTTGTAACATAATTTTTACAATATCCTGTTATACATAATTATTAATAACAAATTACAATGTTAGCTAATGACTGATTACTATATTTCTGTTGCATTCATTTCCCTTATGTGCCTTACCCACAGGTGCACCATTTCTCTCTGCTAATACTAGCAGCAAATATTTTAGCAGCCAATTGCCACGTCATTAGTCTTGTACTGACTTGCTTGGTGTGCACGACAGGAAATATTTCACTTTTGGAGAAAAAGAAAAATAAGTTTATTTGCATTACGCTTATTAATTTGTGCAGTTATTCAGTGTCTGGTAAGTTAATGTTCAAGATAAAATATTAATTAAAAAATAAATTTTATTAATTTTTTTACAGAGGAAGGGAGAGGGATAGAGAGTTAGAAACATCTATGAGAGAGAAACATCCATCAGCTGCCTCCTGCATACTCCCTACTGGGTATATGCCCGCAACCAAGGTACATGCCCTTGACTGAAATTGAACCTGGAAGCCTTGAGTCTGCAGGCCGATGCTCTATCCACTGAGCCAAAGCTGTTAGGGCTAAAATATTAATTTTTAGTAAAGTGTTCTATTATTTTATGTTAACGATTACTCCTTTATTTCAGCCCTTTGTATGCAGCATGTCTCCATCAAAATAAACCTATGTTTCTATGAAAATTGAAGTTTTTGTTTTTTTTGCGGCCCACATAAACTTAAACCTTGTTTATTTGCTCATGTGAGCCTTTGAGTTTGACATGCTTGGTGTAAATGTTCCACAGGATTTTTGTTTGTTTAGTTTAGTTTTTAATCAAGCTTTTAAGAAAATATCATAAAATAGTAGTTTCTCATCACTGTACATTAAGACTACACACTTATGAATAGAGACATCAGTCGTAGGTGAATTTCTTTTCTATGATACTTGAGGGCTGCACACTTGCAGCTCTGACTTGAATTTTCCAAACCCTGGAGGGAAGTAAACTCAATGTGATGACTGACAGCGGTGGTGGTCAGTACAAGAATGGGATCACAGTGTCCCTCCCCCTTTGTGGGAAGGACATAAAGTAAGGACACGATCCCTCTTTCAATTCCAATTAAACAAAACAGCTATAACTCCATCCCTCTCCCTTCCCATTGAGGTAGTTATGATGTCTCACAAACGTCCTTGAGTGAGAGGCCTTTGTGCCCATTCCCTGAAGGTCTGCAAATGAATCACTTACTTTCACAAGTCACCTCACATTTGTGGTTGCCCATAGCAGAGGAGGCACACATAGGCTGGGCATGTGTGCACTTCCCATGCAGTACAGACTTTGCGTCATGTGGTTTAGGTGCTGACAGAGTCTGGTGGTGTAGGGAGAGCAAAGGGGCCTGCAGCAGGCTCTGCCCCTCACTGACCTGCTAGAAGGAGAGACCCTGGGCTCAGTCCTCCATTTCCCCACAGAGAAAGAGGAGCTGTCTCAGGGCTGTGGGCACTGCCTGAGAGCTCACCCAGGAGACCTCACTCCCAAAACACACCATTCAGGACTCGGGTCCTTGAACTCAGGCTCTGTTTTTAGCTGGAGGGTCTCTGGAAGGGTTAAGGGTAGAAGATTACTCCAGAATTTTTTGGTCTTAACTTAAAATAGAAAGAAAAACGAAAAAGCATGAAGCAAAATGAAGAAGATAAAGCTGCTGGTTCAGCTCTATGATTCCAGTCTGCCCAGGACAGTGAAGCTAACTTTGACAATGTTGGCCTGGCCTAATGAGCTCTGGGCCCATAGAGTTGTCTGAGGCTGGTGAAGAAAACCCAAAGTGAGGGGCAAGGGATAAAACCCCAGTCAGGGCTGAGCCAATGGGTGGCAGCTAGTCTCAAAACAGAGTGGCAGTGGGCCACTTGCCCTACTTGGGCAAGTCCCCTTCCTGTCCCTCAGAGGATACATATCACTTTGGTAAGATAAGGTGACCAGACGTCCCACTTTTGGCGGGAAAAATCCCAATTTTTAACAATTTGCCCCACGTCCCGCGGCGTTTTTAAAAAGTCCCGATTTTTGGAAAGAATGCAGGACAAGCTAGGGTATGGCGGGAGAATGGGAAGGGAATATGCAGTTTTAGGCAGCCAAGCGGTCAATGGTGTCCCGCTTTACCAATGTTAAAATCTGGTCACCTTATGGTAAGACCCTTCTCATGCTTCCATCCTGACTTGCATTGGCTAGGCGTGGGCTGCTCCTTTCCCAAGCTCAAGCTATTGCAGGCCCAGGGAACAGGAAGGGGTTGGGGGTGGGGCTCACTTCTACCTCAACCTGGTCCTGGCAAGAAGCTGGCTCCCATCTTCCTGTTGCCCAATACCTAGTTCCCATGGGGCTGGGGCACTAACACACTCACCTAGGCCCAGACTGGAGTTGTGTGGTCTACCTGGCTCAGAAGCACACTAAGAACACTCTCAGGATGGCCATGGATAACCCTGTGCCCAGGGGAATACCCACACATGAGCAGAGACTCCAAAGTTGCAAGAGCCTTGCTACGAGTGTATGTGTGGTAGGCCCAGGGCTGTGCACTGGAAATTCTGTATACACTAGTGAAAGGAAAACAAAGGTGTCACTGCCTCAAATGTCAGTTACTAATTTACTGTTCTTTGTGAATTTCAAGAGGTAACAAAAGATCAGAAGTCTCTCCACCTTGACAGGTAAGGAAGAAGGAAAGCACAACCTTTGTCCACACTCATTGCACATACCACAAACACAAAGAAAAGGAAGAGAATACCAATGGCCTTGGCACCCAGCCCAGCCTTCCTCTACCCCCTTGAACCCTATGTCTTTAATCCACTAATTTGGAGCACTTAAGCTGCTCCAAATCTTAACTGTTGTAAATTGTGCTGCTATGAACATAGGGTACATATATTCTTTCTAATTGGTGTTTCTGATTTCTTGAGATACATTTCTACAGGTGGGATTTCTAGGTCAAATGAGAGTTCCATTTTTAATGTTTTGAGGAAAATCCATACTGTTTTCCACAGTGGCTGCACCAGTCTGCATTCTCACCAGCAGTGCAGGAGGGTTCCTTTTTCTTTACATCCTCTCCAGCACTTGTCATTTGTTGATGATAGCAATTCTGACAGGTGTGCAGCTGTGGAACCAGGGGGTGTGGTGAGCCAGACCCATCCAGGAATCCCCAGCCGCTGCCTTGGCCTAGACTGGGCTGGGGCCATGGCTGCCAAGAGGGGATGAGGAGGCATGAGCTATCGAGGATCCCACAGGCAGTGCCCAGCAGCAACTGCTTGCCCATCTCCATGGTGTAGAGCAGACAGACCCAGCAGAGAGCAGAGAATCACGTGGAGTGGATCCAAGCCATCAGTAGCACATCTCCTGAGGGCTCCCGAATTGGATAAAGTGCAGGTCCGGGTGAGGGACCTCCCCACTTTCCCTCCCCCTCCCCCATCAGCTCCCCCACTCCCACCTACCCATGCACGAATTTCATGCTCTGGGCCCCTAGTGTTGAATAAAAGTGGTAAAGTTGACATCCTCGTCTTGCTTCTGTTCTTAAGGGAAAAGCTTTTAATTCATTCCCATTGAGTATGATGCTGACTGGACTGACTAATCTCAAAGAAATGGAGGTGGGGGTGGGAGGAGATTAACCAAAGAACTTATAAGCATGAATACATTACCTATAGACACAGACAATGGATGATTGCAGGTGTGGGGTGGTGGGTGTCAATAGGGGGGTGAACAGGGACATCTGTAATACTTACAACAATAAAGATAAATTAAAACAAAAAAACCTGTTACATCCAAATATGAAACATCACAAAGATGGCAGTGCCCACAGCCAATAAGGAGGGAATATGCAAGTTAAATGCCCTGCCCTCAAAGAAGGCAGCACCCACAGCCAATAAGAAGGGAATATATGTCCTAACCGGTTTTGCTCAGTGGGTAGAGCATCGTCCTGTGTACTGAAGGGTCCCAGGTTTGATTCCAGTCAAGGTCATGTATCTTGGTTGCAGGCACGTCCCCGGTAGGGGGTGTGAAAGAGGCGGCTGATCAATGTTTCTCTCTCATCGATGTTTCTAACTCTCTATCCCTCTCCTTTCCTCTCTGTGAAAAATCAATAGAGTATATTTAAAAAAAGGAAGGGAATATGCTAATTTACTGCCCCACCCCCAAAGATGGTGGCACCCACAGCCAATAAGAAGAGAATATGTTAATTGACTGCCCCACCCTCAAAGATGGTGGTGTCCAGTACCCTCAGCTTCTCTGGGGTGGCAGACACATAGCAAGGTGGGCCCAGCCACTCTGTGCACCTGCCTCCAAAGTCCCCCAGTCCCCTTAGCCCCCCAGCCACCCAGGGCTGGCCTAAGGCACAGGCAAGTCTCAGATGGCAGTTACCCAGCCACCCAGGGCCTGCCCAAGGTTCAGATAAGCCTCAAATGGTGGCTGCCCAGCCACCCAGGGTCACCCGAGGCTCAGGTAACCTGGATCAGCCAAAGCTTGCACTGCCAGCAGTGGCAGCAGCAGAGGTGTGATGGGGCATTGCCTTCACCTAATTGCTGGGTCACATTCTACCCCTGAGGGCTCCTGGACTCTGAGAGGAGACAAGTCAGGCTGAGGGACCCCTGCCTCCACTGCATAAATATTCATTAAATATTCATGCAACAGGGCTCTAATATATATATAATATATATGTGTGTGTGTGTATGTATATATATACACACACATATATTCTATTTAATAAAATAATAATATGCAAATTAACCATAACTACATATTTTTCAAGAAGTTTTATAAGTTTAGCTATCACACCTAGGTCTGTGATACATTTAAAGTTTCTTTTTTAGAAGTTGAAGTTCTTCCAGTTTTTTCCCATACATATTCAAGTTTATCAGCACTGATTTATTAAAAAGATTGTTCCTTTGCAATTATATTGCCTTATCACTTTTCCTTACAAAATAATATACCATATGGCCCTAATTGGTTTGGCTCGGTAGATAGAGCTTCAGCCTGCAGACTAAAGGGTCCTGGGTTCGATTCTGGTCAAGGGCATGTACCTTGGTAACAGGCACATCCCCAGTGAGAGGTGTGCAGGAGGCACCTGATCGATGTTTCTCTCTCATCGATGTTTCTAGCTCTCTATACCTCTCCCTTCCTCTCTGTAAAAAATCAATAAAATTTATTTAAAAAATAAAAATATATATATACAATATGGATGGATCTATTTCTATACTCTTTCTATTCCATTGTCTAGATATCGATATTTATGAAAAGAGCGTAATTTATTTTTAACCACTTTATTGAGGTATGATCAACCTTTAAAAAACAGTACAGCCCTGGCTGGTTTGGCTTGGTGGATGGAGTGTCGGCCTGCGGACTGAAGGGTCCCAGGTTTGATTCTGGTCAAGGGCATGTGCCTTGGTTGTGGGCACATCCCTAATAGGAGGTGTGCAGGAGGCAGCTGATTGATGTTTCTAACTTTATATCCCTCTCCCTTCCTCTCTGCAAAAAATCAATAAAAAAATTTAAAAAACAGTACATATTAAATGTATACAATTTGATGAATCTGGAGATAACTGTATTACCTGTGAAACTATCACTATCAAGGCCATAAACATATTCACCAGTTTCCAAAGTTTCTGTCCACCTCCTTTATTATAAATTAGAGTTTCAGTGCACAAAAATTTGTACACTCTGGGGTCCCTCAGCCTGGCCTGTGCCCTCTTGCAGTCTGGGACCTCTTGGGGGATGTCCACCTGCTGGCTTAGGCGCACTCCCTGAGAGAATGGGCTTAAGCTGGCAGTCAGACATCCCTCTGACATCCTGGGAGCCCTTGGGGGATGTTCAATTGCCAGTGGGGAGCAGGCCTAAGCTGCAGTCAGACATCCTTAGCGCTGCTGAGGAGGTGGTAGAGGCTCCCACCACCACCACTGTGCTGGCAGCCATCAGCCTGGCTTGTGGCTGAGCAGATCGCCCCCTGTAGGAATACACTGACCACCAGGGGGCAGTTCCTGCATTGAGTGTCTGCCCCATGGTAGTCAGTGTGTGTCATAGTGACCAGTCATTCCCACTGGTTCTGCTGTTAGGGTGAATTTGCATATTACCCTTTTATTATATAGGATAGAGGCCTGGTACATGGGTGGGGGCCAGCTGGTTTGCCCTGAAGGGTGTCCCGGATCAGGCTGGGGGTCCTGCTGGGGTGCCTGGCCAGCATGGGTGAGGGGATTAGGGCCATTTTCAGGCTATCTTCTATAATTAAAACTTTATAGCCTTGAGAGGAGCCCAGGGCCAGCCAGGGCAGGCAGGAGGCTTGGCTTCCTCCATCGCTGGGGGCAACCCAAGCCTCCTGCTTGCTCCAGCTCCATGGCCACTGCCATCTTAGTTGTGTTAATTTGCATACTTGCTCCTGATTTGCTGTTTGGTGTAGCAGAGTGGTGGAGTGATGGTTAATTTGCATGTTTATCTTTTATTAGTGTAACTATTCTTACCAGACACAAAAATAATAAAATAGCATACTTTCTGATTACCATACTTTTATAGTGTCTTAAATTATGGTAGAGTAAGTCTTCAAACTTTGTTCTTTTCCAAAATTGTGTTAGCAAGGTCATTTGTGTTTACATATGAATTTTAGAATCAGGCCATCAGCTTATTTAAGCATTATTGATGACATTTTTCCTTGTAATTCTTTACTGAGACACAATTCACATGAAATTTACATTCAAATTTAAATGGTATTTACTGATATAGTATAATTGATATACAAATCACCATGTCAAATGCTTGCATGTCCCTTTGGAACTTCCTGTTTACTGTAGCTTTGTGGATCTTGTGGGCCTTGACTGGAAGTCTTAAAAGTTGGAGTGCAATATGTAAGGTTCAAACCCTTAGCTCAACAGAGATCCTAAGAGTTGAAGGTTTACTCCTAATTGCATGGTGCTGTACTAGGGGAGAGATTTATGTCTAGAATGTCTCTTTTCAACAAAATTATCTTTATTTTTTAATGTATTACAGATGTCCCCCTTCCTCACACCCCCCATTGACCCTTATCTTCCCCATTCACATCCTCTCCCCAGTCCTTCACCCCACTGTTGTATGTATCCATGGGCTATGCATATCTATATATAAAAGCCTAAGTGACATCCAACTGTGCACTGACCACCAGGGGGGAAGACTCTCAAGGCAGGTGTTGCCCAGCTGTGGTGACTTGGCAGCTATGGTTCTCAAGTGACGCACCCAGAACTGGAGAGGAGGGAGCCTGATTCTGGTTTGTGTCACCCAAGAACTGCCCTCTCACAATCAGGAACTCCTCAGTGGATGTCGGAGAACTGGTTTCAGCCTTATCCTCACAGGCCAGGCCAAGGGACCACACTGGTGCATGAATCCATGCACAATGCCTCTTGTATACATATAAATCCTTTGAACGATCTCTTCCCTCACCTACCCCTTTCCTTCTGAGAGTCCTCAGTCTGTTGCATTTTTCCATGTCCCTGGATCAGTTTATTAGTTTATTTTGTTCATTGGATTTCACATATAAGTAAGATCATGTGATACTTGTCTTTCTCTGACTGACTTAGTTCACTTAGAATGATGCTCTCCAGCTTCCTCCATGCTGTCTCAAGGAGTGAGAAAGCCTTTTTTTTAATTTTTATTGATTAAGTTATTACATGTGTCCTTATCCCCACGTTACCCCCTATCCCTGCCACTCATGCCCTCATCTCCGTGTTGTCCGTGTCCACTGGTTAGGCCTATATGCTTGCATATAAGTCCTTTGGTTGATCTCTCTCCCTCACCCCCACCCTCCCCTACCTTCCCTCCCAGGCCTGACAGTCAGATTGATGCCTTTCCATCTCTGGATCTGTCCTTTTTCATCAGTTTATGTTGTTCATTATATTCCACAAATGAGTGAGAGCATGTGGTATTTATCCTTCTCTGACTGGCTTATTTCACTTAGCATAATGCTCTCCAGTTCCGTCCATGCTGTTGCAGATGGTAAGAATTCCTTCTTTTTTATAGCAGCATAGTATTCCATTGTGTAGATATACCACAGTTTTCTAATCCATTCATCTGCTGATGGGCACTTAGGCTGTTCCCAAATTTTAGCTATGGTGAATTGTGTTGCTATGAACATAGGGGTTGCACACATCCTTTCTAACTGATGTTTCTAGTTTCTTTTTTTAAAAATTTTTTTAAATTTTTTAAAAATTATTATTACATAAAGCTTTACAAAGATTAGTACATATATCTCTTTTCCCCCCTGCCCTTCCCCCCGCCTCCCCTACCCCCCAGTGTTTTGTGTCCATTGGTTATGCTTAAATGCATACACAAAAGTCCCATGTCTGTAGTCTACGGCCATACCACCCTGAACGCGCCCGATCTCGTCTGATCTCGGAAGCTAAGCAGGGTCGGGCCTGGTTAGTACTTGGATGGGAGAAAGCCTTTTTTTTTATAGCTACATTCCATTGTGTAAATGCACCATAGTTTTTTTAATCCATTCATATATTAATAGCTACTCGGGCTGTTTCCAGAACTTAGCTATTGTAAATAATGCTTCTATGTACACAGCGGTGCATATATTCTTTCTGACTGATGTTTCAGGCTTCTTAGGATCTTTAAAAAAGTAATTAACTTTATTTTTCAATTACAGTTTACATTCAGTATTAATCTGTATTAGTTTGCGGTGACATTTTTACCTGTTTCAATGTGGGTATTTTCTCACTAACCTAATGTGTAAGAGTTACTCAGCTAGTTTCTGAATCTCTTTAAGAGAAAATTGTTTTGCTCAGTGTGAAGCTATACATGTGATTCATCTGTGGAAAGAGGGTTCAGAAGCCTCCTATTTCACCATCTTGGTTGACTTCTTATTCTTCATTTCTGAAGAATAATTTTGAGGAATATGGAATTCTTTCTTGACATTTCTTTTAGTACATAAATTTATCATTCTACTATTTTCATGTCTCTGTGGTCCTGGTGAAAAATCATCACCAATTTTTCATTTTTGAGAATTTCTTGTATATAAGGAGTCACTTATTTCTGGCTGCTCTTAAGATTCCATCTGACTTTTTTAATTTGACTATTTTTTTAACAATTTTTTTTATTGGTCAAGGTATTACAAATGTGTCCTCATCTCCCAATAACCTCCAACCCTCCCCCCCGCCACTCATTCTCTCATACCCCTGTTGTCTAAGTCCATCGGCTTGGCTTATATGTATGCATACAAGTCCTTTGGTTGATCTCTCCCCCCACACCCACACTCCCCCACCCTCCCTACGGGGATCAACAGGCCAATTGCTGATTCTCTGTCTCTGGATCTATTCCTGTGCATCAGTATATGTTTTTCTCTACATACCACAAATGAGTGAGATCGTATGATATTTATCTTTCTCTGACGGGCTTATTTCACTTAGCATAAAGCTCTCCAGTTCCATCCATGCTATTGCAAATGGCAAGAATTCCTTCTTTTTTACCACAGCATAGTATTCCATTGTGTAGCTGTACCACAGTTTTTTAATCCACTCATCTGCTGATGGGCACTTAGGCTGTTTCTAAATCTTAGCTATGGTAAATTGTGCTGCTATGAACATAGGGGTGCTTATATCCTTTCTGATTGGTGTTTCTAGCTTCTTAGGATATATTCCCAGAAGTGGAATCACTGGGTCAAATGGGAGTTCCATTTTTAGTTTTTTGAGGAAACTCCATACTGTTCTCCACAGTGGCTGCACCAGTCTGCATTCCCATCAGCAGTGCAGAAGGGTTCCTTTTTCTCCACATCCTTCCCAGCACTTGTCGTTTGTTGATTTGTTGATTATAGCCATTCTTACAGGTGTAAGATGATAGCACATTGTTGCTTTGATTTGCATCTCTTGTATAATTAGTGACTTTGAACATGTTTTCATGTGTCATTTGGCCTTCTGTAGGTCTTCTTTTCAAAAGTGTCTATTTAGGTCTGTTGCCCATTTTTTGATTGGGTTGTTTATCTTCCTTTTGTTAAGTTGTATGAGTTCACTGTAAATGTTGGATATTAAATCCTTATCGGTGACATCGTTGGCAAAAATGTTCTCCCATGCAGTGGGCTTTCTTGTTGTTTTGTTGATGGTTTCCTTTGCTGTGGAAATGCTTTTTATTTTGATGTAGTCACATTTATTTTCTCTTTAGCTTCCATTGCCCTAGGAGCAGTATCAGGGAAGAAATTCCTTCTGCACATGTTTGCAATTTTGCTGTCTGTGTATTCCTCTAGTATTTTTATAATTTCCCTTCTTACATTTGAGTCCTTTATCCATTTTGAGTTTATTTTGGTGTATGGTGTGAGTTGGTGGTCTAGTTTCATCCTTTTGCATGTATCTGTCTAATTTTCTCAACACCCTTTATTGAAGAGACTGTCATGACTCCATTGTGTGCTTTTGCCTCTTTTATTGAGTATTAATTGGGCATAGTGGTTTGGGTCAATTTCTGGGTTCTCTATTCTATTCTGTTGATCTATATGTCTGTTCTTGTGCCAGTACCAAGCTGCTTTAATAACAGTGGCTTTATGCCCTTACCGGTTTGGCTCAGTGGATAGAGAGTCAGCCTGCGGACTCAAGGGTCCCAGGATTGATTCAGGTCAAGGGCATGTACCTTGGTTGCGAGCTCACCCCCTGTGGGGAGTGTGATGGAGGCAGCTGATCAATGTTTCTCTCTCACCAATGTTTCTAACTCTATATCCCTCTCCCTTCCTCTCTATAAAAAATCAATAAAAAATATTTTTAAAAAAAGAACAGTGCTTTGTAATACAGCTTGATATCTGCTATTGCAACCCCACCTACTTTGTTCTTCTTTCTCAGCATTGCTGCAGCTATTCGAGGTCTCTTTTTATTCCAGATGAATTTTTGGAACATTTGTTCTACATCTGTGAGATATGCTGTTGGTATTTTAATGGGGGTAGCATTGAATCTATAGATTGCTTTGGGAAGTATGGATATTTTGATGATATTGACCCTACCAATCCATGAACATGGTATGTTCTTCCATCTGTTTATGTTTTCCTCTATCTCTTTTTCCAGTGTCCTGCAGTTTTTTGTATATAAGTCTTTTACCTCCTTAGTTAAGTTTATTCCTAGGTATCTTAATTTTTTTTGGTGTCATCGTAAATGGGATTTTTTTTTAGTCTATCTTTCTGTAAGTTCACTATTAGTGTAAAAAAAATGCCATAGATTTCATGGTATTAATTTTGTATCCTGCAACAGTGCTGATTTAATTTATTACATCTAATAATTTTTTGATGAAATCTTTAGGGTTTCCTATGTACAGTATCATGTAATCTGCAAATAAGGACAGTTTTACTTCTTCTTTTCCAATTTGGATGCCTTTTATTTCTTCTTCTTTTATGATCACAATGGTTAGTCCTTCCAGTACTATGTTGAACTGGAGTGGTGAAAGAGAGCAACCCTGTCTTGTTCCTGTTCTTTGGGGAAATGATTTTAGTTTATGTCCATTGAGTATGATGTTGGCTGTGGGTTTGTCATATATGGCTTTTATTATGTTGAGGATTGATCCCTCTATTCACATCTTGCTGAGAGGTTTTATAAAGAAAGGGTGTTGGATTTTGTCAAATGCTTTTTTTGCATCAATTGATATGCTTATGTGATTTTTACCTCTCAATTTCTTTATGTGATGTATCATGTTTATTGATTTGCAGATATTGTACCATCCTTGCATCCCTGGGATAAATCCTACTTGATCATGGAGTATGATCTTTCTGATGTATTGCTGGATCCTATTTGTTAGAATTTTGTTCAGTATTTTAGCATCTATGTTCATGAGGGATATTGGTCTACAATTTTCTTTCATTGTGTTGTCTTTATCTGGCTTTGGTATTAGGGTGATGCTAGCTTCATAGAATGAGCTTGGAAGTGTTCACTTTTCTTGAATTTTTTAGTTCTTCCTTGAATGTTTTATAGAACTCCGCTGTGAAGCCGTCTGGTCCTGGGCTTTTGTTTGCTGGGAGCTTTTTGATGACAGCTTCAATTTCTTCCATAGTTATTGGATTATTGAGATTTTTAGACTCTTCCTGATTGAGTTTTGGAAGATGGTATTTTTCTAGGAATATGTCCATTTCCTCCAGATTGTCTAGTTTGTTGGAGTAGAGTTGTTCATAATATTTTTTAACAATTCTTTGAATTTCTATGGGGTCTGTTGTTATTTCTCCTCTTTCCTTTCTGATTTTGTTTATTTGTGTACTCTCTCTTTGCTTTTTGGTGAGCCTGGCTAGTGGTTCATCAATCTTTTTTTATACTTTCAAAGAACCAGCTCTTGGTTTCATTTATCTTTTGTATTGTATTTTTTTGTCTCTATATCATTTATTTCTGCTCTGATCTTTATTATCTCCTTCCTTCTGCTCACTCTGGGCTTCTTTTGTTGCTCTCTTTCTAATTCTTTGAGTTGTGGATTTAGATGATTTACTACCATTTTTTCTTGTTTTTTTGAGGTAGGCCTGTAGAGCTATAAACTTCCCTCTCAGGACTGCTTTCATTGTGTCCCATAGATTTTGGATTGTTGTGCTTTTATTGTCATTAATTTCCAGAGTGTTTTTAATTTCTTCTTTGGTATCATTGGTAACCCAATCATTATTTAGTAACTTGCTATTCAGCTTCCAAGTGTTTGAGTTTTTTGGATTGTTTTTCTTGTTGCTTACTTCTAATATTATGCCATAGTTATCTGAAAAGATGCTTGGTATAATTTCAATCTTCTTTAATTTGGGGAGACTTTGCTTGTGACCCAATATGTGGTCTATTTTTGAAAATGTCCCATGTGCACTTGAGAAGAATGTATATTCCATGGGATTGGGGTGAAATATTCTGAAGTTGTCAATTAAGTCCATCTGATCTAGTGTGTCATTTAGGATTGCTGTTTCTTTGCTGAATTTTTTGTTTAGAGGATTTATCCAGTGATGTAAGTGGTGTGTGTGAATCTCCTACTATGATTGTATTGTTGTCAATTTCTCCCTTGATATCTTCCAGGTTTTTTTTAATGTGTTTGGGTGCTCCTGCATTGGGTGCATATATGTTTATCAGGGTTATATGCTCTTCTTGTATCAATCCTTTTAGTGTTATGAAGTAGCCTTCCTTATCTCTTGTTATGGCCTTCACTTTGAGGTCAACTTTGTCAGATATAGGTATTGCTACCCCAGCTTTTTTTTCTTTCCATTTGTCTGAAAGATATTTTTCCATCCCTTCACTCTCAGTCTGTGTGAGTCCCTTGTTCTGAGGTGGGTGTTTTGTAGACAGCATGTATATGTGTCATGTCTTTTTATCTATTCAGCCACTCGATGTCTTTTGATTGGAGCATTTAGTCTGTTTACATTTAAAGTTATTATTGAAAGGTACTTGTTTGAAGTAATTTCTAGTTTTGTGCCTATGTTCTTTCTTTCCTTTTTATTTCTTCTTTTTACAGCATTCCCTTTAGCATTTCTTGCATTGCTGGCTTGGTAGTGATAAACTCCTTTAGCCTTTTTTTGTCAGCGAAGATCTTGATTTCCCCTTCAATTTTGATTGCTAGTCTTGCTGGATAGAGTATTCTTGGATTCAGCCCTTTGCTCTGTGATGCTTTGTATATCTCCTTCCTTTCCCTTCTACCTTGATGTGTTTCTGTTGAGAAATCATTGATAATCTGATGGGGAATCAATTGTATGTAACTCTATGTCTTTCTCTTTCAGCCTTTAAGATTCTCTCTATGTCTTGTACATTTGCCAACATCTTCTATAATAAAAGCGAAACATGCAAATGTGACCGTTACCATCAGCCAATCAGAGTGGCTTTATGCAAATTAACCCAGCCAAGATGAAGGCCAACAGCCAATCAGAGCAGCTGTATGCAAATTAACCCAGCCAAGATGGAGGCCAACAGCCACGGAACCAGAGCAAACCAAAGGGTTCTGTTGCAACTGCCTGCCTATGCTGGCAGTTGGAAGTGGCACCAGGACACCAGGGAACCAGGGCACCGGGAAGTGGAAAAGCTAGGTGGCGGGCCGGGGAGTGGGTAAGAGGTGGCAGGGGGTCGGCGGCCTGCTTGGTGGGCTTCCCAGGCCCCTTGCAGGGCACCAGGAAGTGGGAAAGCAAGGTGGCGGGCCGTGGAGTGGGAAAGAGGCAGCAGGGGGGTCAGTGGCCTGCTTGGTGGGCTTCCCAGGCCCTTTGCGGGGCACCGGGGAGCAGGAAAACAAGGCTGCAGGG
>PVJC01040123.1:0-15955 GCA_004026665.1 Murina feae
AAAGAGAAAAAAAAAAAAGAAAAACAAGAAACAAAAAACCCTGTTGAAAAGACTGCCCTTTCCTTTCTGAATAGTCTTGGTATTCTTGTCAAAAATAATTTGGCTATAGCTAGAACTTTTTTTTTCTTTTTAATGAAACATATAACATTGTAAACTTTTGTGTCTGTGCTTCAGCATTTCTCCTTAAAGAAAGATGAGACTCCTTGCTGTAGTGGTGAATTAAATTAATATGGAACATCAGCTGAGTTGTACTTTCTATTTTTAACTCAAAATGGATCAAAGATCTAAACGTAAGAAATAACCATTCACTGGAAACACTGCTTAATTTCTACGGAAACATAATCTGATGTCAAATAAATACCTTCTCATTAAAAAGCTATTCAGATAAGAACTTTAACTTTCTATTAACTCATGATCATTTGCAGTATTTAAAAATTCAAAAACAAAAGTAATGATTCCACTGCCACTTATCTAACATAACAGATTTTTCCACAATACACAGTAGTGTAAATGAATTTAATATTGCTATTATTCTTCTTATTTATACTTAGAGTTTTCCTTATAGTTCAAGCTCAGTATATTAGCACTTAGTTATCACCAGTCAGAGCAAAACAACTACTTTCAATGCGTTACTTTATATATATTACTTCATTGAAATTTTATTCCAATAGTTTATTCACCTATAACCCTTTTTTGATTAAGTTAAGAAACTAAGACTCAGGGAGGATAAATAACATGCTGATGGGTCAAGAGCTGGCACACCTCCATACTGGGAGGAGCCGACCCCAACATTCCTCATTGTTATCATTTATCCTCATAAACCTCTGTACACCATGTGTTTTAAATATTAACTATTCTGCACCCATCAATGTAAAAGAAATATACATCTACTTCATTTTTTATTGAATCCGAGGTATTTCCCCGCTTTACCTTCTCTTGCCATCTTAATATGCCACCAATGGATTTCATGAATCTTCCTTATCTCTTCCTCCTATGATTCTAATGTATAAAATGAATTGCAAAAGGGTGTTTCACCTTGAAGGGTGTTAGCTGGTTTCTGTTCTGAAAAGGCTGCATTTAATACCAGATGGGTCCTGCATGGTCCTGAGACAGTAAACAACAGCTCATCTGTCTGAAAATGTCAACCAAGACAAGTTACCTACTGGCTATCTCTGCCCCTCACAAGTGGACTTTTTCAAGTTTGATGAACTTAAAAATCCCCCTTCAATTCACTTGGTCTTTGCAGGTGATACTCATCATGATCTCTGCTACTCAAACTGATAATCACTGGGCCTGGTTGCAAAGAATAATGCAGAAAGGATATTCAAACAGAATCTGCAGATGTTTCGTGATAATTTCTTTTTTTTAAAATATATTTTACTGATTGTTTTACAGAGAGGAAGGGAGAGGGATAGAGAGTTAGAAACATCGATGAGAGAGAAACATTGATCAGCTGCCTCCTGCACGCCCTTCACTGGGGATGTGCCCACAACCAAGGTACATGCCCTTGACTGGAATCAAACCTGGGACCTTTCAGTCCACAGGCCAACGCTCTATCCACTGAGCCAAACCAGTCAGGGCTCGTGATAATTTCTGATATTACGTTTCTCATCATTCATAACCTGGTGGACATTTATGACAGATACTTGGAGTCTCAGGAAATCGCCACAATCCAATGAGAATTATCAGGGTGTCTCATTAACAAGGATTGAATCGATGCCTCACAAAAGGAGAAACAGACAGACACCACCTCAGGATGATCTTAAATTAAACTTAGATGCCTTTGGGCCTTTTTAAAGTCTCAAGCATTTTTCCACAAAATAAATAAATAAATCTAACTATAAAACTTTTTAAAAAAATAGATTATTTTTATTGATTTTAGAGAGGAAGGAAGAGGGAGAGAGAGATAGAAACATCCATGATGAGAGAGAATCATGGATCGGCTGCCTCCTGCAAGTACCCCACTGGGGATCGAGCCCACAACCTGGGCATGTGCCCCTGATCCGAGTTAAACCCAGGACTCTTCAGTTTGTAGGCCCACGCTCTACCCACTGAGCCAAACTGGCTAGGGCCAAACTGCAAAACTTTTATTCCCTGGAGCATTATCTCAATTCTTTCAGATTCTGCGTCCAGATCTGGCCCTCACTCCTGGCTCAAATAACCTCTTTTAACCTTCATTTAGGTTTGGAATTTTTTTGTCAACACTGATATACATATATCATGTGCAGAGAATGTTGCTAAAGTAATTTGGGATAAGAGAGGAATTATAAATAGGCCTGCCAAGTACTTTTTATATAAAACATAGTCCATCATTAGACAGTGGCAAAGCTAATATACAAGACTCAGTATTACCTAGATTCTAAATATTGACTTTCATAAATAAACTCAGCTGTATTTAGTAGACAAGCTGGCTAAAACATAATTAGTGTACACTATCTCATTAGAAAAATAAAGCATTAATATACAGTAGTACACAGATAAGAAGCTAAATGGCAATACTACATTACTCCTAGAGGCAGATTTCAGGATTAAAATTTATTTAGGTTCAGGAGAATCAAGGAAAACTAATTTGTCAATAGACAAGATTTTTGTTTTGTTTTTAATTTTATATAAAAATGTCAATTACATAGAAATCTTACAAATGAACTAACAAGAACATAAAATATGCATAACTCACTTTACAGAGATAACTAATGATAAAGAGATCATCTCTGAAAAACTGTTTAAGGAATTAAGTGATATTCAGATGAGATGACAATAAGGTTCCCATCAGAATGGATGTTACTAAACACTGTAACTAAAAATCATAAATTAAAAAAAAATGCAAGCCCATCAATTTCTTTTAACAAACTAAAATAAAACCTCCCCAACTTCATTCTACCAAAGGTCTATACAGTTTGCTTTTGGAAAATTACAAGTTGAGAATTATTACATATACAGTTTAAAATCCTTTAAGTACAAGTATGTATGCTTGCCTTACCCTCTTATTAGTGACAAATCAAAGCTTTAAATGATCACTCACCACCAATTCTATCAACCCCATGACATGAAGAACAATATTCTCAAAATAAGTGAGTAATCAAAACCAAATCAAATCATACCACCACCCACCACGGAAGAAAGAAAGTCTTCTGTGGCCATTATCTAAAATATCAAAAACAGAGCTGTTTCCTTGTGAAAACAGCTTATATCCAATAGCTAATATCCAAATTAGCTATCCATCTCCCACACTTTCCACGAGAGTCATATAATTTCACACATTGAAAACAATGAAAGAAATCTTTCAAAAGCCCTATGAGATGTTTTCTCAGAACAAAATTGGACAGTTTACAGTATATGATAAGCCCTAAGCCAATAAGCACCCTTTTTCAATAAATGTACCATTCAAATCATGCCTGCCATTTGAGATGTCTATTCACACACTTCAGATGCATCAACACTAGGTTCACTATCAATGTCACTATATTATAACTCTGAAAACTAGTAATCCATCTATGCTATAAATCAAGCATGTCAAACTCGTGGCCCAGCCAATATAACAGTATGTAAGAAATGTTTTAATAAAAATGTCATAACTTAACTTTTACAATATCCTGCTATACGAAATCTATAATAATAAAAACACACTATGCTAATTAGACTGGAATGCCAAACAGCGGAACGATTGTCTGGATGACATTCCGGACTAAGTTGCCAGGGCTAGCTGCGAGGGCCAAGGCAACCAGGGCTGGAAAGGCCTACTCTTGCGTGAATTTTGTGCACTGGGCCTCTAGTTATTAATAACAAACTACAATGTTTGCTAATGACTGATTACTATAATCGTGTTGCATTCATTTCCCTTACGCGCCTTACGCACGGGTGCACCATTTCTCTCTACTAATACTAGCAGCGAATATTTTAGCAACCAATTGCCACATCATTAGTCTTGTACTGACTTGCTTGGTGTGTGCAACAGGAAATATTTTGCTTTTGGAGAACAAGAAAAATAGGTTTATTTGTGTTATGCTTATCAGTTTGTGCAGTTATTCAGTGGTAAGTTAATGTTCAAGAAAAAATATTAAATTTTATTAAAATGTTCTATTATTTGTTAATGATTACTCATTTATTTCAGCCCTTTGTATTCAGTATGTCTCTATCGAAATAAATCTATGTTTCTATGAAAATTGAAGCTTTTTTTTTTATGGCCCACATAAACGTAAACCTTATTTGGCCCATGTTAGCCTTTGAGTTTGACATGCTTGCTATAAATAGTAACTCTGTATCACTCAAAATATTGTTTGCCAGCCTGGCCAGTTAGCTCAGTAGTTGAGCACCAACCTATGAACCAGGAGGTCACAACTCCCAATAAGGGGTACAAAAAACAACAAAAAAGCAAATAAAAAGAAGAAATCAAAGTATTTTTAAAGTGTAAAGCCTACAATTCAGTGACTTTTTCACTAAATAAGAGAATTCATTTTTCATTATTCTGTGATATACAGTATCTCAATGCTTACTTAGTAAGAAAACATGTGGGGCACATTACAGGTTTTCAATAAATACTTACTGAACTATTTCAATAAGAATGTCTTAATAGCCCTAGCTGGTTTGGCTCAGTATATAGAGTGTTGGCCTGTGGGCTGAAGGGTCCCAGGTTCGATTCTGGTCAAGGGCACATGCCCGGGTTGCGGGCTCAATCCCCAGTTGGGGGCGTGCAGGAGGCAGCCAATCAATGATTCCCTTTCATCACTGATGTTTCTATCTCTCTCTCCCTCCTCTCTTTTCCTCTCTGAAATCAATAAAAAAATACATTAAAAAAAAGAATGTCTTAATAACAAAGAGGGGGAAAGTTTGTCATTTTTTGACCCCAGTAACTTCTATTTCTGCCTAGATAATATCTTTCAGCTACCTTGCCATTCCTTCCCCTGAAGAGCTAGAATTCTAGGAAGAAGATTTTCTTTCTAGGAGTAGGATTTTCTCCTGATTTGGTCAGCAAAATCTACACAGTGCTTCCATCTGCTTTCTGACAAGTGCTCCCAAAAGTGCCTGTGTCCAATTAGGAAAATCAAAATGTAAAAACAACTTTAAGATAACAGGAAACCAAATAAGTAACAGGTATGAATGAGAGAAATTCATATAATTCAGTGTATATTTTTAATACATAACTTGTTTGGTAAGTATGTGGCATCTATGTGGCAAGTACCTATAAAATGCATCTATTCATTTTTAAACATTAATATTACTTATATTTGGAGCCTAAATTGAACATCAAATTGAGATTTTTAAAATTTGAAACAAGTCAGTTTTCTAATACTGTTATATAAAAAAATTTCCTGAAGCTAAACAAATTTATAAAATTTAAAGGGTTTTATGTATTTAATAATATATTTTAGAGAAAATTTCTTAACATTATTTTCTGAGTGTTACAGCTGTACACACTTGCTCAACTTAGTCCCTCATCCCTAGTACTTCTTAAATTACATTGTATTTTCATTAATATTTGTATAAGACTGCAAATATTTTAACAAAAACTTTGCAAGTTCTGAAAAGATGTTACAGCTATTGACTAAGGCATTGATTACTTCAAATATATCTCAATGCTAGTGTTTAAGGTCTATTTGATATTGAACAAAGCTAATAGCTCTAGTTGTTGAAAGTCTTTACATAGCATGTATGCAGTCATTTCAATGAAAAATGAACACATTTTCCATTTGTTTTAAAGATAACATTAAAATTTTTAACTGATAAAAATTTACCTTGTGGTAGAGCGAGAGATATAAATAATAGCTTAATAAAATACAAGCCAAAAGTGCCCAAATATACACAAAAATGTATTATTTCACCATATCATTTCTTACCAGAGTCTTGAAAATAACTTAGCACGTGGTCTATCTACCTGTACCAAATTAAATGTCAAGGATATTTGGTAATTTCAATACTCACAAATCTCAACAGAAGCAGCTAAATATATGATTAAATCAATAAGTGTTTATTCAATTGCCTACTGTGGATAATCCAAAGCAATCTTAAACAATCAAAAGTGCTACTCACCAGCAAGTGTATAATCCATATCAAAACCAAAACACTTTATTTTCTCCATGGCTAAACTTCGGTTGACAAACACCCTGAAGAAAGGAGTAAACAAAAGTATCTCAATTAATACTGCAACAACAACAAAAATTAAGTTTAACAGATTTGGTTATCTTTCTACATTTTCTCATTTAAGTACCAATATCTCTATATATAAAAGGCTAATATGCTAAGTGTCCGACCATCCAACTGGTTGCTATGATGCATATCGACCACCAGGGGGCAGACACTCAACACAGGAGCTGCCTAGCTGCAGTGACTTGGCAATGGCAGTTCTTGGGTAACACATCCCGAAACAGAGAGGAGGGAGCCCGATTCCTTGTGGGGCTGCATGATTCCACCTTCAGCCATGGGTTATGTTTTTGCTGGGGCACTGTCGGCCTGAATCTGGTTTACTACACACTTGCATTTGCGTTACACACTTTGTATGAAAGCAACTTTGCAGAGTGCCCTCTTGTACCCCTCGGGAGATGTCTGAGAGCCAGATTTGGGCTGATCCCTGCAGTCCAGGCCAAGGGACCCCACTCGCTGGAGGGACCCCACTTACTCCATGCCAGGGAGGGACCGTGGGAGATTGGGTCCAAGGCATGTCTGGCCCATATTGCCCAGTCCCACCCTGCTGGCCACCTTCTAATTAATTTCCTTTCAATGTGCATGAATCCGTGCACTGGGTCACTAGTAAGTCACAATAAAATTATTCAAGTCCTTTTTATGCCTTAAGTGAAATGAGAGGCTACATGAAAATATGTGAACTTTCTTAATGTGTTTTGATATTAACAATGCTATGTAGTCAAAATTTGAGTGAATTAGCTCTTCTTTTCAAAATATAACCCCATAAAATAAGTTTATTTCTGAGTTTTATAATTCATTCATTTGTAATTTATTTAATAGACAAAAGTTTATTTCAGCCTACCAGATGCCAGATACCAAAGACATAAATATAGATTCATTCCACAAATACTTGAGTGCCTACTATATGCTAGAAACTATGACGTGGCAGTGAACTAAAGAGTACTTGCCCACACGCAACTTCCGTTTTAACTTAGAATCTCAACCCTTGGGAAATTCAGCCTAGCAGGAGGGCTTACAAAGCAAATAATTATACCAAGTTAATAAATGCTATAAAATATCATGAAGGAAAGAGCACCAATTGTTTAGAGTTCAGAAGAAATGTACGAGCTGAATCTTAAACAATGAATAGAAGCTTTCCAGTACAACAAAGCAAGATAGGCAATCCAGACAGAATAACCAAGCAAGTACAAGGTTTATAATGAATGATAAACATTTATTATGGCTGAAGCTGAGTTTTCTTTGATTGTGCTTTTCTGTTTGTTTTTAGCAAAAGGAGGTTTTCTAGAGTAACAGGGGTGAAAGGAAGGAGCAATAAAAGCTATGAAGCAAAAAGGGTTAACAGGGGTCAAAATCATGGAGATTTTGCTTGCTATGGGAGCATGGACTTTATATTGCAAGCAAGAATAAATTATCAGACTTTGAAGAAATGAAATAATCGAATTCAAATTTCAAAAAGATCACTATGAAGAAAGGGAAAACTAAAAATATAATAGTATGGTAGATCACTACCATGATGGTGTTTTGGGGTACGTTTTAATCATTTCTGAAAATAAGTATTGCTTTTCCATCTGAACCCCAGCTTCGTGGCCAAAATTTCTGAATGACTTATGGTCTCTTGCTAAACCTCTTCTTTGCCTTTATTTCGTAATAACTGTGAGAAGTAAGAATGCTTTAAGTCACTTAGGAAATTTATTAAAAATAACTATGCCTGGGTTACCCTCACCCATTAATGATCTAGGTCAATAGTCTCCAAAGAAGACTAACTGTACCAGGGAATGCAGAAGACTCTACTGGGGAAAAAAGAAGATATTAGATCTTCTACTTATATTTATTTCATTATTTTAAAATATCTAATTTGTATATGTTTTCTATTACATATAAATAAGGATAATACATAATTTGTAAGTAAGTACATACAGGAATGAATATTACATATTTTAATGATGAAATACTCAAAAAGTTTGGAAACCACTGATCTAGGTATTGATTTTTTTTTACTTTTCACCAACATATATAGTGTTTTAAATTTTAATAGAAAACATTTCCTCTCGTTTCAGAATATATCTATTTTAAATGAATAAAAATAAACATTAGCTTAAAATACTTTAATCAATAGCTTAAAAGTCAACTGGCCCTTAAATTCAGAGCTTTTTTGAAAATATAAAAATCATTACTCATCTTACACTGTGCTATGCACAGTCGATTAGCTCTATAAAATTAGTTCCTCAGAGAGATGTTATATAAAATATTTACAGTTTCTTTCCCTAAAATAACCAGATCTTCTAGAAAATCAATGTTTACTTTGTCTTGGGTAAATGGTGGAGGAAAGAGGAAGAAAAGAGTAGCGCAGCGATTTTCAACCTTTTTCACCTCATGGCAAACACAAACTTATTAGTAAAATTCTGTGGGCACACACACCAAAATATATTTTTTTGCTAATCTGACAAAAAAGTAGGTATGCTTTTGACTCATTCACACTGAACGGCTATTGTTGTGTTGGCTGTTTAGTTGGACAATTTAAGGGAAAAGAGGTCAGCGTCCCTGACTCAATAGTGAGGTATTGCACATTGTAAAAATTCTTGCAGCACACCAGTTGCAAATTGCTAGAGTAGCAGATAGCTGAAAGATACAAGGAGCTAGAGAATAAATGACACCCACCCAAACCTTTTCAAAAGCTTACCACTACTTCAAATATATCACCATGACCTTTCTAGCACTTTATAAAACTTCACCCTGCTGTTACTGGTAAGAGCGCCTTCTTTATTATTTTCCCCAGTTACATAAATCCTTTTGAAGTCACAACAGGGGTAAAAACCACAAAGTAACGTTTCTAACTCTGGAAACAATGTTACCACTGATGCTTAGGCTTTTCAAACACACTTTCAATTCAGGCTAGGGTGCCAACTGGATCAAATCCTTGCTCAGAGCCCAAACAGCTGACATGCCTAAAATATTCTGTGAGAATTCTGGTAGGAACGACTGGGAAGATTTTTCTTCCTTGTGATACAATCCAGGAGAGCGATGTAGGACCACACAATAAAAGAAACAGTTTTGATTCTAATAGAAATATGATGGGAGCTGGTTTTAGGCACAATGAAAAATCAGGGAGAAAAGAAACTGCTAATATCACTCAATTAGTGCTTAAAATACAAAGAAACTATTAACAGACCCAGCAAGATGTTTTACTAGTTTCTTTCTTGGCCAGAAAAAAAACTAAGCTTATTGGCTTTATCATATTTTTAAAAAATATATAAACATCATAATGCACCTTGGGTATTATCCATACAAACTCTAGAAATGACATGTCAGTAACATGAAAATCTATTGTTTTTGCCAAAATAATCACTGCTAAATATTCATCAAATCGCACTCTTTCTTCTTTGACTGATTGGTCACTTTATTCATTCAACACATTTGTTAAACGCCTACAACAAAGCAAGTACCATATTGCAACATATATTGGAGTAGTCAGAGTTAAGAAACTTTCTCAGTACCTAAAATTAGGAAGTGAGGCCTTTTCCCATTAAGATCTTTTACCAAATATCTTTTCATTTTCATTAAAAATAAGTTTCCTTCACCCACAGAAGCAATTATTGAACTTAAAAAAGAAATAATCATTCCTATCTTCCCTTCTAATTCATGTCTATTATGAAGCCAAAAAAAACCTTACATATATTCTCATGTCTTCTGTTCTTTCACTAGTTTATGTTACAAAACATGTGAGGAGAGGCAATATGGAATTCAATCTAATTCCTAATCCAAATATCTAAAATATCTAAATATTTAAAATGCAAATATCTAATATGCATAAGGAAACCTATAATGATAAAATGTAACAGTTACATTAGATAACTGCAATAATATAGTATATGCTACATTTTACAAAGATAATAAATGTCCACATCCTGAAAGTATGCACTCACCAGCAGAGAAATAGCCCTGAGCCAGAAATACCATGTCTCCAGGACAGTCTTCAAGGAAAACAATCTCTTGGCCTCAAACTAATGATTATTCTTTACTGTTAAAAGCAAGAATTAAAAGACTGCCTCACTGTCCCAATTAAAAGACTGGCTCACTGTCCCACCACGCATTTACAACAAAAAGATACCTGCCTTGAAGAATCCAAAATTTCTATTTGTTTCAGGATCTTGACTATATCTTTGCCAATGCCAGTTTACTGTGTCACTTTCTAAATTATTAACCAATAAAATATACTCCACCTCTATTTTTAAGAGCTTAAGTATATTTGTGAAATTCCAAAGCTTGCTTTAAATAAAGCACAAAGTTGCCACCCTAAAAAGCATAACTGAACTAACGCATCCAACCTTAAAAGACAGACATTCCTACATACACACTCAGTCATCTGCAAGATACAGATTGGAGCATGAATGAGAGAAATAATCTTTAGGAAGCAGACACATAAAACCAGACACAAACTCCAACACAAAGACAAATGTAACAGCTTTTACTATCATATCCCACTGTAGTAAGGGCATGAAATATGAAGAAATTCTACACAAGTAAACATACATATTAACTATAAAAATGAGACTATTAATATAATATGAATTAAGAAGAGTGATCTAATATTTTCCCACCTAAGGACCAATGAACATGCAATTTACTAAATTTGAAATTCTGTACATAGCAAACTTAATGGTTTTGAGATTTAACACATAATTCAAAGCAGCATTACCTCATCTGTCACTGGTTGCCGTTTTGCAAAATGTGAAACTATCTGAATCAACTAGTTCTTGAAGTCATAACAAAATTCTTCTTCAAATCCCTGGGATAATTTTGTATGACTTTAACCTAACTTCAAAAGATTTTTTAGTCTGAAACCAGGCCCTCAACAGCATGTAACTTCTGGGACAGTGTTGGAGAAAACACCTCTGTGTCTAATTTAACTTGTCACTGGATCTCACTGTTGCTCCACACAAATCCATTTGGAATAGAATTTCTTTGGCAATGGGGAACTTTATCCCTAACTCCTCCCACTGCCTCAGAGTCACAATTTCCTGGCCAAATGCCCAAAGCAGTTACTGCAACAACAAATGAGACTAAGGACACAAGTATTAAATCTTCTTGGGTAATCTTCTTCCCTTCTTTGATTATAGGTTTATGTAATTGTTACAATAAAAGAAAAGTTACTAATGCTTTTTTGAGAGTGCAAATTGAGATTAGGAACCAAATGATGTATCTTTCTGTGTATACATGTGTATTTAACTTAATAGAAAAATGTTATGTAAATTTTTGTTGAAAACCTAATTTAGTGTTTTATCCCCAAACTAGTTCCTATTTTTGCTACTGGCACTCTAATTTTCCCACTTAAAACTAAAAATCTAGTTAATATCTTTTTATTCTTTCTTCTCCCTTAAATCCACATCGTCTCAATAATCTCATGTGCCTTCATTTAAATTTCCAAATGTCTCTGGATCCCAGATTCACACTGTTAACAATCTGTCCAGGTCTTCATTAACTCTTTTTTTTTTTTTTTTTTTAATCCTCACCTGAGGATATGTTTATTAATTTGAGAGAGGGAAAGAGAGGAATAGAAAGGAAAGAGAGAGGGGGAGGGAGCGGAGAAGGGAAGAAGGAAGAGGAATAGGAGAGAGAGTATGTGCTCATGTGCACACTTGTGCCCTGATCTGGAATTAAACCCAAGATCTTTCATATATTGGATGATACTCCAACTCAATGAGCCACACTGGCCAGGGAAACTCACTAACTTTTTAGCAATCATCTCTCAATTATTCTGCTTATCCACGAATGCCAAATTAATTGCTTTGAAGTAGTGCTACTCCAAATGCTACCTGTGAAGTTATTAATCCATGACATGATATATACAGAAACTATATTTAAAAACTTTTGTAACAATGACAGAAAATTTTTGTTAAATGTGTAATAAAAAAAGATGCACATTTTGTCTCTTCATTTTCTAGTATTTGATTTTTATTACATTTTATAAGTGTACTCGTTTGAAACAAATTGGAAATTTTTTAAAAAACTGATCTTCCATCATATATAGTTTGAGAAGCACTGTCCTAAAGCACAGTTGCATTCATGTTGCTCTTCTACCTAATAATCTTCAGACATTCTTCACTACCTACCCAACTAATAAATTACAAATTTTTATAAAAATCACTAATTTTTTTTATAAAAAAGTTTATCTTCATGAACTTCAGACTTTCACCATCTTTCCAAAACCAGTTTTATGTTACATTCTCCACATCATGCACCTTTTGCTATAGCAATAAAAATGAACTACCTGCTATTCTGGAAAGGTTCACTGAGGGTTTGTTTTATGATGTTCCCTATACCTGAAAATGTCTTCCTCAGTTTTCTCTATCTTATTTTTCAAGACCCAGCAATCTCAAGTGACTTCTTCAAGAACTATTCTAACTTCAAGAACTATGCAACAGTGAGCTTCTGGGTTTCAGATTACTTTTCTATCTAAAGAGATTTCACCAACAATTAAATTCTAAGAGTTGTGATCTATCTGAGAGATCTGAATATGCAAAATCCTTTATTTTGGCACTTACTATATTTTGTCATATACATAAAATATGTAGGTAGCTCTTGTATTCTTTACTGGATTATAAACTTTGAGGCCAGGCACTGCACGATATAACTGACATTTAATTCTTCCCTTTTCCACTCATTAGAACAAAATATCAGTGATGATATATTTTTAAAGAGAGAATTCAAGTCATTGACAATTACACAAAACAGTAAAAAATAAAAATTAGCCTACAACAGCTATTTTCAACCATAAGCAATTTTTTAAAAATATATTTTTGACTTCAGAGAAGAAGGGAGAGGGAGATAGAAACATCAATGATGAGGGGAATCAGTGATTGGCTGCCTCCTGCACACCCCCTACTGGGGATTAAGCCAGAAACCCAGGTACGTGCCCTTAACCTGAATCGAACTCAGGATTCTTCACTCCACAGGCTGACGCTCTATCCACTGAGCTAAAACAGCTAATGCCCATAAAAAAATTTTAAATATGCAATACCTGACTATATAATTTGGGGCACTGACCTCTTTTTCCTTAGATTATAAAATTTTTAAAATGACAATAGCCAACAGAACAATAGCTGCCGGGTGTTGAATGAATAAAAATTATACCTATATTTTGTCAGATTGGCAAAAATAATATATATATATATATATATATATATTTTTATATGCCACAGAATTTTAGTAATTAGTTTATACGTCCATGAGATTAAAAGGGTTGAAAATCACTGTCTTAGAGAATAAATTAGAGGTTTTCCTAAAAGGAAATAGAAAAATAAGAAACAAAAATCAGAAAACTAATTTAGAGAAAAAAAATTAAGTACAGGACAGTTATAAATATTTGTGCCTGCAGTAACTTTTATTTAGAACACCCAAAGATTTCCAAGAGTTCTAATCCAATACCCAACATAGGGCCTTGCAAAAAACAAACACAGTATTTAACTGAACTAAAAATTAAACTTAAACTAAAAAGTTAATAGCAGTTAGTGGTTGCCAGAGGCTGTGTGGGGAGGAAGGGATTGAGGAAGTTTTTGTTAATGAATACAGGGTTTCTTTTAGGGGTAATGAAAATATTCTAAAGTTAGATAGTAGTATTGGTTGCACAACTCTGAATGTGCTAAAACCACTGAAATGTACACTTTAGCCCAGCCAGTGTGGCTCAGCAGTTGAGCATTGACCTATGAACCAGAGAGTCACGGATGCAGTGGTTCTCAACCTTCCTAATGCCACGACCCTTTAATACAGTTCCTCATGTTGTGGTGACCCCCAACCATAAAATTATTTTCATTGCTACTTCATAACTGTAATTTTGCTACTGTTATGAATCGTAATGCAAATATCTGATATGCAGAATGGTTTTAGGCGATCCCTGTGAAAGGGTTGTTCGACCGTCAAAGGGGTCACAACCCACAGGTTGAGAACCACTGGATTACAGTCAGGAGCACATGCCCAGGTTGCAAGCTCAATCCCCAGTGTGGGGCATGCAGGAGGCAGCCAATCAATGATTCTCTCTCATCATTGGTTTCTTTCTCTCTCTTCCTTTCTGAAATCAATAAAAATACATATTTTTAAAATGTACACTTCTAGAGAGACAGCAAGATGGTGGCATAAGGTAAACACTGTAAATGCAGCCGTGAACAACTATTTCAAAATATCCACGAAAAGAAAACACGGACACCACTCACAACCACAGGAAGGCTGGCTGAGTGAAAATCCTACAACTAGAAAGAATCTGAGACTCGGGGGAGCGGCGGAAGCAAAGTACAGAGGTACGGAGGCACGCACACGGGGCTCGGGGAGAGGTTTGGCGCCGGAGGACGCGGTTCTTTTCCAAAACAGAGAGAGCCACAAGTTCCCAGCGGCTCTGAACTCCAGTTCCAAGCAAGTTTCTGAGGACCCAGACACCCGGAGAAGGGGGACTGACTGGCACCGGGAGGAAATCCAAAGCGGGTTTCTCTCAGCGTTGCTTGCAGCAATTACCGCGGGACACAGAGACCCCGTGTCTCTTAGCGCAGGGCTGAGAAGCGCCATAGCTATTTGCTCCACCCTGCCCTGCAAACTCCCCGAGGCCCACTCCTCCCAAGCTGAGTCAGAGGCTTTTGCATATAAAAGACTGAGTAGCCTAAGGCAAAGGCTAAATCAACACCTCCTTAAAGATACAGGAGCCAGCCTCACCCAGTGGCCAGAGAGGGACCATACTAAACAAATCTCAGATCCACAAGGAACACACTCGGGGCAGATGCAGTGAGCACAAAAGCCCCACTGAAACAACTCTTGCCCCATAAGGGTGTCTCCAGCACAGAAGTTCTCCCACGGTAGACACAGCTGACTCTCATAAACAAGTGGCTTAGAGGTTAATTCCTCTCAGTAATCACCTAACTCAGAAAGAGAAGCAGCCAAAATGCGGAAACAAAGAAACAAGTTACAAATGACAGAAATGGAGGAAAGAAAACAACAGGATATAGAGTTCAAAACCACGGTTATTAGGTTTTTCAAGAATTTTCTAGAGACTGCCGATAAATTTAGTGAGATCCTCAATGAATCTAATGAGACCCTCAAGGATATGATAAAGGACCAACTAGAAATTAAGCATACACTGGCTGAAATAAAGAATAATATACAGAGATCCAACAGCAGACTAGAGGATCGCAAGAAGCAAGTCAAAGATATGAAATATGAAGAAGCAAAACCCACCCAGCCGGAAGAGCAAAAAGAAAAAAGAAAAAGGTTCAAAAAGTATGAAGATAGTGTAAGGAGTCTCTGGGACAACTTCAAGCGCACCAACATCAGAATTACAGGGGTGCCAGAAGAAGAGAAAGAGCAAGATATTGAAAACCTAATTGAAGAAATAATGACAGAAAACTTCCCCCACCTGGTGAAAGAAATAGACTTCCAAGTCCAGGAAGCTCAGAGAACCCCAAACAAAAGGAACCCAAGAAAGACCACACCAAGACATATCATAATTAAAATGCCAAGAGCAAAAGACAAGGAGAGAATCTTGAAAGCTGCAAGAGAAAAGCAGTTAGTCACCTACAAGGGGGCACCCATACGACTGTCAGCTGATTTCTCAACAGAAACTTTGCAGGCCAGAAGAGGGTGGCAAGAAATATTCAAAGTGATGAATAGCAAGAACCTACAGCCAAAATTACTTTACCCAGCAAAGCTATCGTTCAGAATTGAGGGTCGGATAAAGACCTTCACAGACAAGAAAAAGCTAAAAGAGTTCATCACCACCCAACCAGTATTATATGAAATGCTGAAAGGTATCCTTTGAGAATGAGGAAGAAGAAAAAGG
>PVJC01040125.1:0-15945 GCA_004026665.1 Murina feae
TTGCATGGTACCCATGTGCTAGAGGGAGTGTTTGACACACTGTTGTTCCCATTTTAGAGAAAAGGAAACTAAGATACAGGTTAATCTGCCCAAGGACATATATCATCCCATAAGACAATATATATGTTATATAAGCAGATATTTTGGCTCCTTAATTTACTGTTTTTTCTTATCCCTCCACTATATTACCTATAATGTATCAGCTGTCATTTACTGAGTACTTACTGTATGCCAAACTGGATGTTAAACACACCTTACTACTATGAAATTTGGGTGTTAATTATACCTGTTTTACAAATGTGAAAGCTGCGACCTGGAGAGAGGTTAAGATCTGAACAAAAATGGAAAGAAAGGAATAGATACATAGGGGAATTTGCTAGTTGATAACAAAAGTATTATTAAGCATACTGCCCATCAACTGGTGTAGAAGTATCAAAACCAATTGAAAAAGTTTAAAGTTTGGGTGACTAGGGGAATAAAAATAACATTAACAACTAATATAAAATTGAAAAGGGGGCTGAAAAGGCTGACTCCCTCAGATGTAGGCAAATGGGCAAGAGATAAAGAGAGTAATACCTTCCCAAGTTAATATATGTATTTATTGAGCTATTTTTGTCTGTTTTAATTAGTTAAAAAATAAAACTGATACCATCCAAAACAACTATTGTGTGGTTACTTTAAATATGTCTGTAGTGTTCTAGTTTTGGAATGATATGATTAAAACTTCAAAAATGCAGAGTATTTGTATTATGTAAATCTCTAAACCATAAAAATGGTGCCTGGAAATTTTTTATTATATGAGAGTCATTAAGCTACAATGTAGACTGTTTATAATTAAATATGTTCACTGTTTTCACTATGTTTATTCTAAATATCCTTTTAGCTCAACCAGTAAAACCAAGTACAAGAAGAAAGAAAGGGATAGACTTGGGAGACATTCAGAATTCCATTGAATCCATAAAACAAGCACAGGAAGAAATTAAAAGGTAATACATGCTGACTATTCATTTGAGTCCAGAGGAATAGTTAAGAATCCTGTTACATAGGAAATCATATGCCAATATTTGGCAAATCATTTACATTTTTAATATCATTACTAAACTGAGTGTTGGCTTCTGTCACCTGATGACTGAAATGCATGAAAATCTTTCAGCACTAAAATATTGGGGGAGATGTTGAGATTGCTTTTTCTCATCTCTGAGGGTGAAATCAGAATCTCTTGATCTTATTGCTGTAGCATACTAGGAATGCAACTGACCTGGATGTGGAAGTGGGTGGTTTCTGAGAAAGGCCATTAACAAAGGCTTCTGCAGTCTCCTTTATTCATGGCTAATATTTAATTGCAATGCACCAGTTGAAATATTGAAACACTTTCATACGTGGGTAAAGAGCCACTACCCTGAGACCTTCATGTGCCCCACTGTGAGTCCCAGACGTTTTCCCCACACACCTCCCAGACCCAGCACCTAAAAGTCATTAACACCTACACAGGTTCCTTGGGGGGAGAAGGACGCTTACACTGCTCCTTGCTAAGGCTAGCATGAGTTCAGATCGATTGTCTCCGTTGCTGTATCAAATGTTAATTTTTTTAATACTAGCCAACCTGCTTTTGTATATTCAATACTTAGCACTGGATGTTCTGGAAGATTTTTTCATAGTGATCTTGTAACTCATATTTAGTTGCTATTTTCACCCACAGCCTCATCGCCTGCCACTCCCCTACACCGAGCATGTCAAACCTGAAGGCTAACACGGGCCAAATAAACAAGGTTTAAGTTTATGTGGGCCACAAATACACAAAAGGTTCAATTTTTATCAAAGTGTAGGTTTATTTTGATAGAGACATGCTGAATACAAGGGCTGAAATAACTGAGTAATTGTTAGCATAAAATAATAGAACATTTTAATAAAAAATTTTTTCCTTGAGCATTAACTTACCTGACACTGAATAACTGCACAAATTAATAAGCATTACACAAATAAACCTATTTTTCTTGTTCTCAGAAAGCGAAATATTTCTTGTTGTGCACACTGAACAAGACAGTCCAAGACTAATGATGTGGCCATTGGCTGCTAAAATATTCACTAATGGTATTAGTGGAGAGAAATGGTGCACCTGCGCGTAAGGCACATAAAGGAAATGAATGCAACAGGATTATAGTGATCAGTCATTAGTGAATGTTGTGGTTCGTTTTTAATAATTATGAATAACAGAATATTGTAAAAATTAAGTTACATACCATTATATTGGCTGGGCCACAAAAAACGTTCGTTGAGGGCTGCGAGTTTGACATGCTTGCACTACACCTATCCCATGCTTAAGTCCTATGAAACGCCTCACATCTTCAGAATATACTCTTCTCTCGCATCTTTGGATTTTTGCCCACACTGAACCCACTTCTTAGATGGCACTTCCTCCCACCCTGCCCATCAAAAAATCCCTATTGCCCTAACTGGTTTGGCTCAGTGGATAGAGTGTTGGCCTGTGGACTCAAGGGTCCCAGGTTCGATTCTGGTCAAGGGCATGTACCTTGGTTGCAGGCACATCCCCAGTGTGGGGTGTGCAGGAGGCAGCTGATCGATGTTTCTCTCTTATCGATGTTTCTGACTCTATCCCTCTCCCTTCCTCTCTGTAAAAAGTCAGTAAAATATATAATAAAAAAGAAAAGAAAAATTGAACATTAAAAAAAATTCCTGTTTATCCTTCAAAATATAATTCAAATGCCACCCTTTTTGTAACATTTCTCAACACTTACCTTCCCCTGTAGGGTTATTAATCCCTCCACTCAGCTTGTTTAGCTCTCTGTACATATTCCTTTGGAGCATGTCTCTATCAAAATAAACCTAAGCTTTGATAAAAATTGAAGCTTTTGTATGTGTCTGTTTACCCCTGCTGGACCATGAGCTCCTCTAGAGCAGGGAGCCTGTCTTCTGCATCTTGGTATCATTGACCCTAACATAATGTTATTTTCTAATTTAATTATATTTATAAATTGAGTCTACTTTTTTGCTTTGCCTCCTTTTCTTTCTTTATAGTGGTAAGATGCTTTAATAGAAGAAGTCAGAAAAAGAAAACGTCTTCACTAATCAGCTTTTTAACCAAAAGCAATTAGGGGGGCATGAGGATATTTTAAACTCACTTCATAACTAAGTTGACATTTTATTTTTATTTGCATATGAAATGTCCATAGAGCATTGTCTAAGTTATGAATGTCATGAAATCTGTTGCATTATTTTTTCCTAGGTAATTTAGGATTTTTCTTCAATTCCACCTTTGTCTTCCAAAAGTAAAGATAAAGAACTTTAGTGGGCCAACTAAGACACAAAATTTTTGTTTTAAAGACACTGTAATAACAGAGAAGGTGATATATTTTTGTATCATCAAACTAATAATTATGTGTGATGCACACCAATAAGTAATCTATTTGGTACAATGTGGAATATAGGTTTAGACAAGACCTAGTAGCTCCACATAGCATAATCAGCTCCTTGTTCAGACAGCAGTGATTGAGAGTTACTTCTGTTACGTAATTAAGTGTTCTGTGGCCATATATGAAATTATGAGTTCTGTGCTAACATTTTTCACAAATAATTTAAAAATTTACTGTTGCTTATTTTTGTAGAAATATTACGGCTCTTCGAAATCATTTAGTTTCAAGCGCACCTACCACGGATTATTTTTTGCAACAAAAAGACTACTTCATCATTTTCCTCCTGATTTTGCTTCAAGTTGTAATAAACTTCATGTTTAAATAGTTCTTTACAGTGAATCGATGAACTGGAATAATCAGATTCGGTCTGGGATCAATGTTCAAGTTGGTTCAGTTTTATTAAAACATCACTATATTTCTGAAACAAAACCTTAGAGATAAATGCAGAGGTGTTGATCTTTCATACCTTTTATCTTTAACCTGAAACAAGAGCTATTCTGTTTGGTTATTAAAGTGAGCTATGTGTTATGTGCCAGAACATTTCTAGCTTTTGTGAGAATGTGTCTACATGTGAGTATAATAAATTCACATGTATACACAACTGTGTCTTATGTATACCTGATAGTAGGTCTTTGTATTCTATAGTATGTTCTGAGATATAGCACTAATGGTCATAACAAAAATGTTATCAATATTATAAGTATATGTGTATTAACTATTTTCTTCATTACAGGCACAAACTTTTATCAAGAAATTAAAAAATAGGAAATGATGGGATAATAAACATATTATAAATAGTTCAGTACACTTTAGTGTTTTAAAAAATCATTTCCCAAAATAAAAGTTAAAAAAATCATTTCCCAAGCACCTAGCTCAATTGTCTTCTTAGATAAAGCAAGAAAAAGAGTGGTCAGAATTGATATATTTAGAGACACAAAGTGGCAACTTGCCTTTTTTAAAGTTTACACAAGATTTTTTTTTTGCCCCCTCAAATTTAATATTTATAAAGGTACAAATGTACACAGGTGTATATCAATATAAAAATGGTATACAGCTACTTGAATCTGTTGATTTTATCTTTCTTATATCTATATAATACTACCTTGAGCACTTGCTGATAAAAGTGTGGTCAAAATTGGTTGCTGTCCTTTTTTCTTATTTTTGTTTTTTTGACTCAATCTGATAACACAGGCCAAATTCTAGAGATGTTTATACGGCAGCGATTTTCAGCCTGTTTCATCTTATGGCACCCATAAACTAATTACTAAGATTCTGCAGCACACAAAAAATATATATTTTGCTGATCTGACAAAAAAAATAGATATAATTTTGATTCATTTACACTGGACAGCTGTTGTATTGTATTGGCTGTTGTCATTTTTTATTTGACAGTCTAAGGAAAAAGAGATCAGTGCCCCTGACCAAATAGTCAGATATTGCATGTTTTAAAAATTCTTGCAGAAAAAAAAATTCTGTGGTACACCAGTGTGCCTGCCACAGCACACCGGTTGAAAATTGTAATTATAAGGCATATGAAATGCTGAAAATTCATGTTTTTTTCATTATGAAGAATTTAATTTTAGCTTTCATTTAGATTCTAGTGTGCTCAGTGAATAAGTAGGAGAAATTATAACCAACATTTTATTTCAAAAGCCAAATAAAAGAAAGATGCTTTGTGTGGTGGCATTTATGTGTACAGTAAAATCGATTTCTTTAAAATGTGCGATAGCTTGAGCATCTAAGAAGAGCATCAAGTTCTGAAGTTTAATTTTTTATTCTCCTTGGTTCTTAGTAACTTCATTTTGTTACAAAACCGTAATTCTTCAAGATTCCTTTTGTTCGGGCTCAAACTTTCCCTACTTTTCTTTTCAGATTAATATTTTTACTTTGTTTTTTTTACATAAATGTAGTTCTCAAAAGCAGTTTTTACAAATGTAAGTTAAGCTTAGGAACATATTCTAAGATACACCTTAGAAAACTGAAAATGTCAATTTTGAAAAGAAAGGCAGAATAATTGCTCTGGCTATATTTGCCTTTGACTAAGAAGAGACTGTTAGGTACTAGCAAAATTACAATCAGCTGTTTAATGCCATGATAAATATAAAATCAAAGAATGGTTGCTAGACTATGAAAATTGAAAATGATAAAGAGCCTGCTGCCCTGCCCCTAACCATTACACATCTTAATATTCTAAAGTCTTATCAAGAGCCATTCTCTGTGTGTTTCTGGCAAAACAATGTGTTCCATATGTGCATGCGAAACATTGTTTAAATTGATTAGAACTTATAAATAAGATGTGCCTATACCTAGTATAAGTACAGGTAGAATGTGACTGCACTACAACAAGTGTAGGACAAGTGCTTGCATTTCATTCTTGTTGATACAATTTTTGTACTCACTTTCTGTTACCAATGTTATGCTCAACTGCCTATTCACTGATATATATTTTGTAAATATTGTACAATTTGATCTTTTTTATGATTTAAATTAGTATTAATTTATATTACATATAACTTAATTGGCTGATCACAAAGTCATTTCATCCAATGATGAAAAATCTTTAAAAAGCATGCTAAATATACACCCTGAAAACTTAACATTTTTGTTGGTAACCCCCTTTTGGGGTTTTAGTGTTAGCCGCTTGTGGGTTATTTACATTTGGTCTAATTAGTGTTTATTTGTATAGGTATCTTGTAAGACTGGAAACGTATTTATTTTCTTTATTATTTTCCTTTAGGGCAGATGTTATGGGTTGTGATTACCCAGTGAGTCAAAAACTATTTCATGAGAAAGCAGGGTTACTTATGACTGTTCCTTATACACTAAAAGCATATAATTAATCCAAAGGTCTTCTTATGCTTTCAGTTGTATGAGTTCTTTTCTGCAAACTGAACACAAAACTCAGGAATTGGTGGCTTAGTTTTAGATCAGTGCTTATACCAGGTTTAGTATGTGAATCTTTTAAAACACAACATTAACTTTGTAGTTAGCCGTGTATGTTATTGACTTTGAATGTTCTCTACCTGGAATTATTCTTCCTTCACACATGGATTCATACAAATTGTGATTTACAGTTTTCAGTTATCTGAGAACTTTATAATGATTTCTAGGATTTAAGATCTTATATCCTGTTTTCATTTGATCAAAAATTTTATTTTTTCAAATGAAAATTTAAGTAATAATTGACATGTGCATTTCTATTTTGGTTGTTAAGTATATTGTGCTTTCAGTTATTCACCACTTAATGAGGGGTAACTGGCCTAGAAAAGACAATAAACAGGGCATGTGAAATAAGTTTCAGCAATAGATATTTACTGTATTTCATGTCAGTACTTTTTGTATCATTTATAAAGTGTAAACTTTGTCACCATTCCATTGAAAAAGTTGGCCTTGTAAAATACAACCCTCATTTAGTAGTATTCACGCTTTTGTGCCTTTAAGAAAATACTTTTACTCATTTTGTGTTACAGAACTATATAATATGATTCAAAGTATTTATAGGTGTGTCATAAAGGGTCATTTCTCTTTGTCACCTTATTTCCTTTTATATAGCTAAATATATTTCAATGATAACGTTGTACTTTTATAAGGGTTTGTCTATTTACCTGTTTCAAATATATTCTTCACTCTCAGACATCATTGAAGTAGACTTGTGAGATTATTCTGAGTATTGTAAGTAGTGCCTTTCTGATGGAATTCACACTGTTTTGGGTGTCGACTTGTGCCATAAATACACAAAATTCTGTGAAAGGCAGTTTTAACTTTTTGAAGAATATCTTAGTTAAATATCTACGAAAATAAATGTATAAAATTCCATTTTCCCACTGTTTAGCATTTCTAGTGAGCAGTGAATATATTTTTGGGGTTTGTTTGACATAAGCTGATAATGACATTGCTGTTGAGCCATATATGATGCTATAGATTATTTTGAATTATGCTAAATGTACAGAACTAAAATATTAAAATTAGCATTTATACCAAATTTTCCAATTTGAACCGATAGTGGGAGGGGACCTCACACAAATCACTAAGTTTACATTTCAACTTCTGAGTACATGGAAAAAGAGGTTCTTTAAAAATATATAATCTGCCACTATTATGTAATTTGGTTGCATTTGTTTACCTATAGTGTGAATTTAGAACATTTAATTTACTTTTTGTTACTCTTAATATAGTTTGTTTTGTTACAGTTTTTATTTGAAGACGGACTATTAAAATTGTATAGGACCGGTATCTCCTTAATATGATTCACATAGTTAGAAGAGCCACAAGAAGCCCATGACAAAACGAATGTGAATATACTTTCCAAAAAATTTAGAAAATTTTATCTTTCTGCATTTATCATGTAAAATTATTTTAATATTATAACGTTGAAACTTATTTAAAGAAAAATGCTACAAGACATTTGAACTGCTGAACTACAGAATGTCAGTTGAAATTTTTTTCACTTTTTAGCATGCTAAATATACACCTTAGTTAAATATTCTGATTAATGGCCATTATAAATTTACACTACCACTGGTCAGTTTGTGTAACAGAATAAAAGTATGTTATCTGCAGTGTAAGTACAGCACACTGTCAAATTCTTTTTCTTGAGGTGCATCGTAAATGTACAGATAGTCATAGGCTACTGTTTTGTAATGTATTACATTTCTAATCTATTATTCCTAACCTATTATGTGTGCAGAGACAAAGAATTGAATTTTTCTAATGATCTGTAAAATTATGCTAACTTCTACAAGTAGGCATTCTAAATAAAATCTTAAAAAAGCAAATTGTGATCAAATGACTTTGAATATAACTCAATAAATTACTAGTCCTAATTTTTTAATTAAAAAAATTGTAATGGGTGTAGTTGTGAAAGGCAGTGCAGGGTCTGGAAGGGATTTAACAGTTAGACTCCCTAATGCTTGCTTTACTTGGTACTTTATATTCATTTCTCTTTGAGTAGTCATATAACCTTAAGGTAAGTGGAAGTTAACCCGATTTTATAGAGGAAGAATCTGAGGCTCAGAGAAGTTAAATGATTCCAAAATCTTCATAGAGTAAGGGTGATAACAAGCACAGGTTTGGATCAAAGTCTGACTGCAGTGTCCATTCCTTTCCCACCACTTTTAAATGTTTGGAATAATTCTCTGCTGTAATCTTTATTGAGTAATGTAACCCCTTTGTGATGGGTAAAACCAGAAAAACAAACACCTTACTCAAGCATACACACAAAACCCATATGAAAAAGTCTTTCCTCTTAAATCACTTAATATGTCTATAATATCAGATCAGTTCCAAGAAATGACTCTGGTTTTCCTCATCCTCTTGCCCTCCCCGATCTTGCTCTCTCCTCAGGGTCCAGTGGCTTCTGGTTAATCTTCAGTTGGTTCTGTCTTGTTAATTGAGGGAAGGAGGGAAGGCCTTATAGCTCATAGACCGTCGGAATAAGGGGCAAGGATAACAGCCCCTCACTGTTCAACCTCAGTGAAAACTACACGATGCTTTTCTTACTAATATCGGCCACACTCTGGGATGCCCTGTGTTATACTATCACCCTAATCAATTCTTGTGCACCTTACAGAATATCCCTTTCTTGTAGAGATAGTAGGCCCCTAGAGGTGACATGGCACAGTAACGGTGGGTGAGCTACTAGAAATTAGACTGTTGAGTGCTTAGAATATGCTGGGCACCATGCAAAAGGGCGCTCTGTAAACACTGTCACCCTCCTCAGAACCTTGAGGATTTTCGTGTACATACCTGTTCTCTCCATTTGTGTAAACGAGAGATTTTGGAGGCAGAAATAGTAAGTTGCTGGCAGGTAAATGGCAGAGCAAATCTCAGATCTCAATCTTAAGCCCGTGCTCTTGAGCACTTCATCTTTGCGTGTTTAATATGCAAGACAGTCCGTTCCTTCTGCCTCACACTGTGCTTTTCTTTCCTGCCGTCGGACTGTACCCAGCAATGTCAGAGCCCTGTGTTTTAAAGCACACGGCTGACCACTAACCAGTGTGGCCAAGTATTCACGTCACCTCTGCTCAAGTTCAGCAAAAACGGTGGGGGGCGTGTCACCGCGATGCCCGGGTCCAGGAAATGCGGCCCCCGCCGTCTGCCCTGCAGCCCCAAGTTCCTCTCGGGAACCGAAGGAGAGCTGATGGGTGTGGGTCCAGGGGAAAGGATCTGCTGCGGGACAACGAGGAGCTCTGAACAAGCCGCGCCGGCTCCCTGCCTCACCGCGCCGACGGCGGGGCAAGAGCGCGGAGAGACGGGGGGCGGGGTCCGCCCACCGGGCGCCCCGGGAAGGGACAGCGGGTCCCGGGGCTCGGCAACCCCGGGAGGTCACACGCTCCCTCCTCTTCGCCGGACCCTCGGCCACACACTGCCCGTCCGACGAGCGGGCGGAAGGGCCGTCTCCCCGCCCAACCAAGACGCCGAGCGGCCGGCTTCCGGCGTCCTCCCCGCCTCTTCCGCTTCCTGCGCCGCCCCTCCCTCCCCGGCTGCCCTGGGCTTCTGCAAACAGCCCGACCACGACCCGAGGGGCTATGGCTGCTGAAGGGTCTGTGAAGGCGGCGCTGCAGGTCGCGCAGGCGCTGGAAACCATTATGAGCGGCTGCGTGGGGCCCGAGGGCCGGCAGGTGCTGTGCACGAAGCCCACCAGCGAGGTGCTGCTCAGCCGGGACGGCGGCCGCCTGCTGGCGGCGCTTCACCTGGCGCATCCCCTAGCCAGGTACCCGGCCCCACAGTGCAGCCCCTCACCCAGCGCAGCCCCATCCCCTGGCCAGGCACCGGCCCCACAGTGCAGCCCCGCGCGCCCTCTCCCGGGACTCAGTGCCCCTGCGGCAGCGCTGCTGGAAAAACTGCCTTTGGGCGAGGCCCATGTGCGCTCGGGTCAGAGCGCTGCCCAGGGAACACTGCTGACACCAAAGCTTCTCTGCTCCTCACGTTTCTCACTCCCGCCCCAGCCGGCCCTAGGCTCCGGGACTCCCCGTAACCTGGAAGAGGAAGAACTAAAACTAAGGGCATGTCAGAGGGACTGCGTTCTCATTTCATCCCGACAGCTGTGAAAACGTGGTTCCCACTTGGTCTGGATGTAGGGAGGCAGCCACTGGGATCTGAGCTGCTTTCTTTCTTGTTTTGTGCAGGGTGATGGTGGCCTGTGTTTCCAGCCATCTACGAAACACAGGAGATGGCGCTAAGACATTTATCATCTTGCTTTGCCATTTGCTCAGAGGACTTCACGCAGCCACAGACAAAGAGCAAGATTCGATTTCCAAAAATATTCGCACTCGTGAAAGGCATTGGAAAACTTGTTGTCGGTGGAAATTTATTTCCCAAGCTCTTCTAGCGTTTCAGACACAAGTGTTAGACCATGTTGTGGACCAATATTTGAGTAGACACTTTCTGTCCATCTTTTCTTCCTCCACTGAAGGGAGAACGCTGTGTAGGAGCTCTTTCCAGTTGCTCTTAGAAGCATACTTTTGTGGAAGAGTGGGAAGAAACAATCACAGCTTTATTTCACAGTTGATGTGCGATTACTTTTTCAAGTGTATAGCGTGTGAAAGTGGGTGTGAAGAGGTGTGTGAGTTAGTGGATGACTGTTTTCTCGAGCTGAGCATTGGTGTCACTGGCCTTCCTGTTTCAGACTCCAGGATCGTGTCTGGGCTTGTGCTTCACAGAGACTTTTCCGTGTACTGTCCAGCAGATGGTGCCATAAGAACAGCGTTCGTACCGGAAACCATTCAGCCTCTCTTTTCAGCCTCCGGATCAGAGTTCATTCTAAATTCAGAGGCACAGTTTCAGACCTCTCAGTTTTGGATTATGGAAAGGACAAAAGCAATAATGAAAAGTCTACAGAGTCAACATGTAAAATTGCTCCTATCTAGTGTGAAACAACCAGACTTAGTTACTTATTATGCAGAGTTGAATGGCATATCAGTGGTGGAATGTTTATCATCGGAAGAAATTTCTCTTCTTCAGAGGGTCATTGGTCTTTCTCCCTTTGTACCGCCACAAGCCTTTTCACAGTCTGAAATCTCCAGCACTGCTTTGGTGAAATTCTGTAAGCCCCTTATCCTTAGATCCACAAGGTATGTTCATCTCGGCTTGATTAGCACATGTTCATTTATACCACACTGTATGGTTCTTTGTGGACCAGTGCAGGGTCTTGTTGAACAGCATGAGAGTGCTTTCCATGGAGCATTTAAAATGCTTCGGCAGTTATTTAAAGACCTTGATCTGAGTTACCCGACACAAACCAGTGACCAAAATTATACATCAAGTCCTCTTATTTATAAGAGTAGGGAAAGTAATCCGTTACCAGAAATTGTTAATGGCTCAATACACAGGCCACCTCAGGGCACAGGTGAAAAGAACGAAGGTGAACTGGCAAAAACTCACACATATTTAAAAGTACATTCAAATTTGGTAGCTCCAAGTGTAGGATCAGAAACATGTACTTCTTGTTCCACACCAAAAGTGATGCCAGCGGATACACACCAGACAGATGAAACGCTGAGATATTTATCTGCAAACAAAACCAGCGTAATTGATGACCGTGATTTGTTTATTGAGAGGGATCCTACCACTGAGTCGACAGCAGAAAACACTAGACTAGAAGCTTCTTATGAAAATTTATCAATCACGAAAATAGCTGGAAAGGGAAGTATGTTACCTGTGAGGCATAAGTCGCTGGAGAGGGGTACTTCCCAGAACTACCATTTCTCATCTATATCAGCAGGTTGTGTTTTGCCAGTGGGTGGTAATTTTGAGATCTTGTTACATTACTATCTTCTCAACTATGTCAAAAAGTGCCAGCAATCTGAAGCAACCATGGTTGGTGTGATAATAGCTAATGCACTTTTAGGCATTCCCAAAATCCTGTATAAATCTAAGAAAGGAAATCAGAGCTTTCCCCAAGTGTATGTCAGAGCTCTCCGGGCACTGCAAACCAACCAACCCATGGGGAGCAGTCAAGCAGGTTTGGAATCAGTATCGGGTAAATACCAGTTACTAACTTCAGTTCTTCAGTGTTTGGCAAAAATTTTAACCATTGATTTGGTAATCGGCATTAAGAGACAGCCTCAGGAAATTTATGATCAAGAGTCAGAAGAAGAGCTATGAGGTTGGAAAGTCTTTATTAAACAGTCATAATCCAACTCAAGCCATAAAGTAAAGCAGGTTGATTCTCAAGTCAGTTCAGACTAGGTAGGAAAACAGCATAATTTAAAAAGTCTTCCGAGGAAGTACACTAAGAGGTCCGCAGACATTCAGACACGAATATTAGATTGTTACAGAACAATTCTGAGGTTAAAGCCGCCTGGCTGAGGGGAGCTCAGACCTGACCAAGTGGTTCCTCCCCACTCCTTTACACACACACAGACTCCTCTTACTGTCCCTGTGTTTCAGCTCCGTGTCAGCCTGTGTGTGTAGGGGAGGGAGTTTCATTACAGCGCCTTTTCACTCTCCATCTCTGTTCCCTCGCCTGTCTGTATTTAGTTCATAAAATCATTTAATCTCAGATTTGGATGAGGTCTTCAAATGCCATCCTATTTTAATTGTTTACAGTTTATTGTAAATTATTTACTTCGTTTAAAATAATTACTCATGATTTCTAAAGCAATGAGTACAAAATCTCTATTCCTTTCTCAAAAAACATAAATTGTTTTGTACTTTCATACGGTCCCTTGTCTATTTCCATTGCATTGGAAAGCCTGAAGAGTTTCTGACCTCCATATGCCATTGAACATACGTTACTCAGAACAGGACTTGGCCCTAACCAGTTTGCCTCAGTGGATAGAGTGTCAGCCTGCAGACTGAAAGGTCCCAGGTTTGATTCTGGTCAAGGGCATGTACCTGGGTTGCGGGCACATCCCCAGTAGGGGGTGTGCAGGAGGCAGCTGATTGATGTTTCTCTCTCACTGATGTTTCTCTCTATTCCTCTCCCTCTCTGTAAAAAATCAATAAAATATATTTTTAAAAAATAGGACTTCGTGCACTGTGAACTTATTTTCATTTTTGTAGTTAAAAGTTAATTCCAGAAAAGATATGAACTCATACTTTAACTTTTTCCTGGCCCCTAAGAGTTTGTAAAAATAATGTTTTTGTTGGTTTTTCTCTTGTACTTGGTGCATGGCCAGACTTTAGTAGTAACAAATAATTTAAGAATTACTTAGTATTTCCAATGTGAATTTTATTTATTTTTTATTTTTTTTAAATATATTTTATTGCTTTTTCACAGAGAGGAAGAGAGAGGGATAGAGAGCTAGAAACATCAATGAGAGAGAAACATCGATCAGCTGCCTCTCCCACACCCCCTACTGGGGATGTGCCCGCAACCAAGGTACATGCCCTTGACCGGAATCGAACCTGAGACCCTTGAGTCCACAGGCCGGCGCTTTATCCACTGAGCCACACCGGTTAGGGCTCCAATGTGAATTTTAAATGTTTTTTCATTTTATTTGAAAGGTTTATAAATGCAAGTAATGTGCATCTACCCTTGAATAAGACTGTTTTCTACTTTTAGGTCTCTGTAATACCCACGACAATGCTGTGTTTATACCAAGTACTCAGAAGTGTTTGTTGAATAAAACTGTTATCTTTAATCTGTTCTAAGTACATATTTCCAATGTAGTAATTCAACAAATTCTTGATGAGGCTTACAATATGCCAGGTGCTGAATAGACCCTGGCAAACAAATACTATGGATATGGTTCCTGCCTTCACGCACCTTTCCTTGAGGGTGAATGGGTAGATAGTGACACTATTTGGGTTGGGATTAAATTTAGGAAAACTGACTTTTGAAAATTTAATTACAGTTAAACTTGAAAAAGTGGTGACTAATGTATTTAAAAAATATAACATCCTGCCCTAACTGGTTTGGCCCAGTGGATAGAGCATTAGCCTGTGGACTGAAAGGTTTGATTCCGGTCAAGGGCATGTACCTGGGTTGCAGGCACATCCCCAGTGGGAGGTGTGCAGGAGGCAGCTGATCAATGTTTCTCTCTCATCAATGTTTCTAACTAACTATCCCTCTCCCTTCCTCTTTGTAAAAAAAAAATTCAATAAAATATATTTAAAAAATATATAATATCCTATAATGCAATATCTCATAGTCTTTTATAATAAATATAAACCCTATATAATAAAGAGGAAATATGCAAATTGACCATCACACCCTCACACAAGATGGTTGCCCCATGTGGTCAAAGATGGCCATCACAAGATGGCCAGCAGGGGAGAGCAGTTGGGGGCAACCAGGTCTGCAGGGGAGGGCAGTTGGGGGCAACTGGGCTGGCAGGAGAGGACAGTTGGGGGCGATCAGGCTGGCAGGGCAGCAGTTAGGTGTTGATCAGGCTGCCAGGGGAATGGTTAGGGGGCAATTAGCCAGGCAGGCAGGTAAGTGGTTGGGAGCCAGCCGTCCTGGATCGGGCCTAAACCAGTAGTCGGACATCCCCCAAGGGATCCCAGATTGGAGAGGGTGCAGGCTGGGCTGAAGGACATGAATTTCATGCACTGGGCCTCTAGTTATAAGGTGTATGCCATAACATTTTATTTCTGTGAATAAATGAATTAGCTCTATTTCTTATACTGGATTCATAGTTAAGTGAACCTGCTATAAAATTGCTGTGTACTTTTTTCCACTTACTTTTTTTTAATTGCCTTTCAGGTCATTTGATAGTTTTGCTTTATTATTACTTTGTTGTTTTAAATACTTCTCCATCATTGAAGGCATTCAAAGACTTTTCCAGACATGCCCATTGTGTTGATAGGTGTTTTATAGCTATGAATTACCACTATGTAAGCTGGGTACTGAGTCTTTGTATATTTGGCACCTGGTCTAATATCTGGCACACAATGTTTGTTGAGCAACTATTTGGTGAGTGAGTCATTTGGTTCTCATAGATGAGGTCATAATTATTTCTATCAGGGTTTCATGGAAAAAGAATCTGGAGAGAGTAGAAGGCAAAAATGTAGAAGAGGCCCTAGCAGGTTTGACTTAGCAGATAGAAGGTCGGCCTGTGGACTGAAGGGTCCCAGGTTTGATTCCGGTCAAGGGCATGTATTGTGGTTGCAAGCACATCCCCAGTAGGGAGTGTGCAGGAGGCAGCTGAATCGATGTTTCTCCCTCAATGATGTTTCTAACTATCCATCTCCCTTCCTCTCTATAAAAAATATCAATAAAATATATTTTAAAAAATGTAGAAGAGATGTACACAAAGCAAATCTTTTTTTTTAATTAAAAAAATCCTTTAAAAATTGTGGTAAGGCTTGTTTTCATAGGTTATAGAATAACACCAGGGAATTTATATCACTGGGTTAGATAGAAAAGCATTTTTAAAAATGTAATTACATCGTATTTAAACCCTCTTCCACAAAGGATTTGAGATGGCCTGCAATAAGAACATACAAAATTACAAATCTGAATAAAAAATTAAAGAACCGAGACCAAAATTCCCTGTAAAGACGATTAAAAGTCAGGGCTGCTCTGGCTGTTTTTTCTCAGTGGTTAGAGCATCAGCCCATGGACTGA
>PVJC01040126.1:0-15942 GCA_004026665.1 Murina feae
TGGGGGTCGTGATCAGTTGGCGGTGGATGGTGTGGGGTTGGGTGGGCGGGATCAGCGGGTGGTGTGGTGGTGGGTGGTGTGAGGGTGAGGAGCAAGATCAGCCAGGTGGTTGGTGGTGTAGGGGTGGGGGGCGAAATGTGCGGGTGGCAGGTGGCAGGTTGTGCGGGTACAGGCTGGGCTGAGGGACCCCCAAGTGCACAAATTTTTGTGCACTGGACCCCTAGTTTATAGATAATGTTGATTAGACACTAGCTTTCCACAATTTCCCCTTATATCATGGCCATTTAACAAGTAATATTTATAGATTTTTATTTGGTATGAAAATTTACAACCAACTTCAGCATTTCACTGTAGCTCTCTTTAAATTTACTCTGTATTATTAGGTTTAAAATGTTTAAAATATGTGATGGCTTTGCTAAAACCAGGTTTTAGCTTCTAGGAGAAAAGAACTAAATTTATAAAACCATGAAAATAATAGTTCTCTAGTTAGATAAGGAGATAACATTTGGATAGTAAAAATCCTGCTTTTTCAAATTTATTAGCTCTATATTTTCAAATGAAAAATTTAAAGTTGGATTTGGCTATGGCTATAGATTAAGACAGGTCAGCTCTTTAATGTGGAGGAGATTTCATTTCTGGGAGGAACAGGTTTATCTTGGTTTCCCAAAATTCCAAATAAAAACTAGAAAAATTAGATAAAACACACATCGTTTAGAATATTGAAGAACTACCTAAACCAGTGATGAGCTATGGTGCCAAGACTAGAGGTAGAGAAACTTATGCAAGTGGACCCAAATCTTGCCTTTTGCCTGGTGGCAATTGCTCATACTGAACGTGGTGGATGAAAAAGATGAGCAGTGCATTCAGTAGCTGTGTGGGGCTGGTGATACAAAAACGAGTTTAGAGCCATCAGTGGCATGTAAGAAAATACCCAGGTAGAAGAATTGCAAACACACACACACAAAAAGCAAGCGATCATTATGTTCTCTGAAATAAAAGACAAGATAGAGAATTTCAACAAAAAAATATAGTAATACTCAACAAAAAATGAGATAACTATAGAAAATCTAGTAGAATGTCTAGAATTTTAAAATATAATTTTACAACTTAAGTATTCAAAAAGCAAATAAAGATAAAATGAAGAAACTGAGAATTATAAGCATTCTGTCTTCTAGTGCTCTGTGTTTTAGTCCAATTTTATCTTCTCAGATATGTTATTCTTTTATTTATCCATGATAATGTTTAAGTTTATTTATGCATTACTTATTTCAATTTTCAATTAAAGTCTGCATTCAATATTATCTTGTATTAGTTTCTGGTATACAGTATACTGCATAGACAATTGTATACTTTACAAAGTGTTCTCCCAATATTTCCAGTACCCACCTGGCACCATACGTAGTGATTACAATATTATTGACTATATTCTCTATGCTGTACTTCACTTCCCTGGTTAATTTTGTTTTCACTTGACTTGGTCACAAGGTGCCCAGATATTTAATAAAACTTTACTTTTAGTGTGTTTATAGATGATATTAATATGTGAATTGATTGAATAAAGCAGATAGTCTTTTTTAAGGTAAATGGGTCCCATCCATTTATTCAAAGACCTAAATAGAATAAAAGACTGAATAAGATGACGCTCCTGTTTCCTGACTGTTGAACTGGGACTTTGATTTTTCCATACCCTTAGACTCAAACTAAAACATCAACTTTTCTTGGGTCTTAGCTTGCTGGCTTTTAAACTAGAACTTACATCATCAGTTTTCTTTGTTCTCAGCTCTTCAGACTAGGACAGAAACTATACACTAATTCTCCTGAGTCTTCAGCTCATTGATTATATATATATAAAATCAAAGCCTAATATGCTAAGTGTCTGATCGACTGGTTGGTCGTTCAACCAATCAAAGCATAATATGCTAATGATATGCTAAGGCTGCTCAACTGCTTGCTGACCACCAGGGGGACGATGCTCAGACCAGTAGGTTAGCTTGCTGCTGGGGTCTGACTGATGGGACCTGAGTGAGATGGGCTGGACACACCCTAGAGACCTCCTGCGGTCCCTTCCCAGCTGGCCAATTTCCCATGTCTCTCCACATCCCTGATCATGTACCAGTGGGGTCTCTCAGCCTGGCCTGTGCCCTCTTGCAATCCAGGACCCCTCAGGGGATGTCAGAGAGCCAGTTGCAGCCAGATCCCGTAGGCTAGGCCAAGGGACCCCACTGGTGCATGAATTCATGCACCAGGCCTCCAGTATATACATACATCTAATCTAATAAAAGAGTAATATTGAAATTGATCATTTCTGCAGGATGCCTAAGCCATGCCACCAGCCAATCAGAGCAGCTGTATGCAAATTAACCCAGCCAAGATGGAGGCTAGCAGTCACAAAGCTAGAGTAAACAGCAGGCTTCCATTGCACCAGGAGTAAACTCTCTGCCGGCCAGCTGGGCTTCTCCAGGCTACAGGCAACATATTTGCAACAATGTTTCAATTATAGAAGCCTCGGAGCTGAAGCAAACAGCAGGCTTCTGTTGCACCAGCGATAGAGGAAACTGACTGCGTAGGCTCTAACTAAGGCAACATTCTTTTAATTATAGAAGCCACTGAGCTGAAGCCAACAGGAGACTTTGTTACCTGTCTAGGCCTCGGCTTAAAGGAACAGTGTAGCAATTATAGAAGATAAATAAACCCCAGAAACCTGCTTCCAGCCAGCCTTCCTGGGACGTTGGGTCAATGGGAGCTATGGGCAGCCTAAAAGCCTGAAAACAGCCCTCAGGCCCACGCCCAAGCTGGCCACACCCCAATGGGGTGAGGGATCCCACTGGGGGACTTGGCCAACCTGCAAACAGCCATCAGCCCCCTCACCCAGGCTGGCCAGGTACCCCAGTAGGGACCCAAAACCTGAAGGGACTGTGGGCAGCCTGAAAAAGCCCCTCAGCCACTCACCCAGGATGGCCACACCCCAATGGGGTGAGGGTCCACACTGGGGAGCTCGGCCAGCCTACAAACAGCCATCAGCCCCTCACCCAGGCTGACCAGGCACACCAGCAGGTGGACATTCCCAGAGGGGTCCCAGAGTGTGAGAGGACACAGGCCAGGCTGAGGGACTTCCCGAGTGCACAAATTTTTGTGCACTGGACCCCTAGTATATACATAAATATACATATTTGTATATACACACACACACACATTATTGATTTTATTTCTCTGGAAAATCCTAATATATCATTGTATCCTTCTATGCTGAATCTTTCCTAAATGGCACATAAAGAAGCTCTATTATCTTTGCCCTTTACCTCAGTTTCTCCTTCTTACTAACCATTGGTTGCTTATTCCTTGAGTATGCTTTTTTACTCCCATTTTTCTGTTTCTGATGGTGTGATGATTCAGGGTGAGGTGGGAGAAGGGAGTTGGACATGACCCAGGAATCCAAAGCTTTGACTGAAGAGTTCAGGGAAAGGCTAAGCATAGCACCTACCAAGTTCCTAAAATCTACACAATATTAGTTGTCTCCTGGCCTATACATTTGATAAATTGACATGAGCCTCTGGCAACCATCGTTATCTTTTCTGTCTTTGTGAATTTGGCTATTCTAAGGAACTCAAAAATGTGCCTTGTTCTAACTTGATCTTATAGATATTTTTTAAAAGAAGAATATTCAGTTTACCTTGGTTATTTACTTATTTTTAAGGGAATATCCTTTGTCTAAACAGACAAGTTTTCAAGCACCAATATTTTGTAAGTATGCTTTTAAACTGCCAGGCTCATAGGATCTTTATCTATCATGTCTGCCAGACCAAAAAATATATGTCAGTTCATGCACCAAGCCACCAATAGCATAGCCAAGTGTAAAGAATATGTAAGCACTCTGACATTTGGATTCAAATAAGGTGAAGATTGTTTTTCCAAATGATATATTTGCTTTATGCAGAGATTTCATTGAAATTCATGTTTCGAAGATGACACTGGTCAAACGGCCACATTCTCAGGGTCAGTGCTACCTGTCTGACCAGAGAGCACTTAACTGCCAGTGCCTTTCAATAAAATGGGGGTACAGTGTTTCTCCTGGAGAAGAGTAGTAGTTCCAGGTGTTTTGTTTTGTTTTTCTTGGATAGCTGATAATACTACTTTGATTCTGAATATTGCCTGTTACCTCTCTCACTTTTGCTCAGAAGTGGAGGGTTTTTGTTTGTTTGTTTGTTTGTTTTTGGTTTATTTTTGCTTGTTTGTTTGTTTTGGAGTGTGCTTTTGTTTTGTGTGTGTGTGTGTGTGTGTGTGTGTGTGTGTGTGTGTGTTTGGTAGAAATGTTGGCGTGATACAGTCAAGTGAGGGAAAGTAATACTTACTATTGTGTAAATTGAATAGTGTGGCTTATAGTTGAGCTCATTTCTATTTGTAAATGTATCTCAGAGACAGAGTTGTTCTGTATCCTGACTGTCATTTTTGAGTTTTATACTTGATGACTTACTCTTCCAACTCCCATTTTTATCTGCAAATTAAATCAGTATTATTTCCTCTTAATGTGAGGAAGATAGACTATGAATACATAGAGTATAGAATATGTATTGATATAGAATCTAATATATTCTTATATAATATAAGATTTTAATATAGAATATGACCCTCCCTCTGGCTGGTTTGGCTCAGTGCATAGAGCGTCGGCCTGCAGACTGAAGGGTCCCAGGTTTGATTCCAGTCAGGGGCATGTACCTTGGTTGTGGGCACATCCCCAGTGCGGGGTGTGCAAGAGGCAGCTGATCGATGTTTCTCTCTCATCGATATTTCTAACTCTCTCCCTTTCTCTCTGTAAAAAAATCAATAAAATATATTTTTTTAAAAAAGAATAAGGCCCTCTGTAGAAACCTAATAAATTATAGCTATAATAAATTGTACAATATTATTTAATAATTTTAGTAATAATTTTCAAATAATTTAATAATTTTCTCAGTATCTTTTTAAAAAATACTACAATTGTGGTTAAGTCACAGATAACATTAAATTTAGCATCTTAAGCTTTTTAAGATTACAGTTCAATGACATTAAGTTCATTCATATTGTTGTGCAACCATTACCACCATCCATCACTAGAACTCTTTTCATCTTGCAGAACTGAAACTTTATAACCAAGGGACAAATATGGGTCATTCCTCTTTCACTTGAGCAACCACCATCCTACTTCCTGTCTATGAATTTAACTACTCTAAGGACCTTATATTCTTTTTGTTCAATTGATTAATACGACTGCTCTTATGTTTTGTTGATGTTAAAGCACATTTGAAAATGTACCTTGTCTCTCAGGCTGATCTATGTTTTGTTTATCCTTTTATCCACTGATGGACATTTGGGTTGCTGTCACCTTTCAGATATTATAAATAGTGACAATGGCCTTGAAGGTTGCAACCAATGGCTGCCATGTCTGTGTCTTCCATCAGGACTTAAAATTAGCAATCAGAGCACAGATCCCTGATATCTGAAGGACAGGGTCTGTCCTGGTCTCTGCAAGCTGCAGCAAAAATATGTACAGAGCTGCCTGCACATGGCCAGGGTTAAAAGATCAATACCTGCTACCAAGCTAAGAGATGAAATTGACCAAAATTAACCAATTTACCAGCATCCAGGCCTCCCGCTAAAAGTTTCAAGCCTCCAAATTGAGTCCAGAGTTTCAAAATAGTCACATGAAATAGATTATATTAAACAAAATTATTGTCTAGATGGGGAAACAGATTCCTGATCTTTGTGCTCTGCCATCTTCCAGGAATCCTCTGCTCCTTAAATGTTTTGAAAAAAAATGTATTTGACAAAAATTAAAGCAATTGCGCTTTGTTTTTTTTTTCATATTTATTTCCTTCGATTCATTCATTCATAGATTGAATGTCTGCTATTTTATAGTCCTCTGAGATTCCAAGGCAAATAAATAATACAACCACCTGTCTTCTAAACATTTCAAGTCTAATAGGAGAGACAGACATAAGTAAACAACTATAGTCCCTTGTAAACAGTGCTTTCATTGAACACTGCACAAGCTTCAGGGTGTTGTGCCTTCTGCTTTGCTGAGAGGGAGTCCTTGGAAGAGACCAGGAAATATTTTATTTAACCCTCAGTTATTTTCTTCATGTGAGTGATTGGCGATACCTGGGTGCTCTTTCTGCTCCTTCTCTGCTGTAGCTGCTTCATCATCTTTAAGATTCTCTAAAGAAGATAAATGTGTATCAAATGTAAGAAATTGGATGAACAATTAGTTTTTATCCACAATCTCCCTTTATAATTGATTTTTCTATTTTTCAATAGTTCACTGAATTCTTAAAGATGCATACCTTCTCTTTAATGTCAGTTTTTAATTGCCTCCTGTATTTGTTCATTCATTTATTTATTCATTGAGTAAACCTTTTTTGAGCACCTACTGTGTTCCAGGGGCAATACTAGGCAGTTTGCTACTACCTAATAAAAGAGTATCAGTCAAGACAAGTTAGCCTCTGCACTGTGCCACTTGTAGCCTAGTGAGGCATATAGACATTAACTAAGCAAATCCTTTAATGAAATATTTCTCTCTCTCTCTCTCTCTCTCTCTCTCTCTCTCTCTCTCTCTCTTCCTTTCTCTCTCTCTTTCTCTCTCTCTCGATACATTTTACAATATCTTTTATTGGGTTTATGTTCTAATGAACTCATAAAATAGGAAAATTACAATCACCTTTTGCAGTTTCAATTAACGTTGCTTCTTTTATGCCAGGAGCCCACATAAATGGATGTGGCATTCCCCCCTCCCCTTTTTTCTCCTGCTCTCTTTTTGCAGTCTCTAGCTCTAGTCTGAGATGGCTCCTTTTAAATCGAGAAGGCTCTTTGCAGCTCAATTTGCTGTATTCATCAATCTTCCACAGGTGACGGACATGCAACCAGTTCCAAACACTAATGGATCTTATTCCTGTTACCCTTTCATTCCAGATCCAGAATAATGCAGGCTTTCCGTGGAGGTGGCTTTGGAGAGCTGACATCTCTGTCTGACAGGGAGCCACATCTGCTCTGCCTTTGTCCACTCACCAGGGACAGACACAGAACATGCTGGGACATCATGTTCCACATTATTTAGCAACATGTGAGGTGGACACCCCCAGAGAATAAAGTAATTTCAAACTGAAAAAAAAAATGATTAAGAATCACGGGCATGAAAGAAGCAGCAGCAAGCAGATGTTGTAAAACACCAGTGAGGAGAAAAAGGAGGTGACAGCTGAGAGTGAATTGATTTTCCTCCTATGTCTTGCTTCCTTACTCAATCACGCCAGATGGAGGAGCAATCACTAAGACATAAGGCCCTGTTGGTCCCCCTACTTTTCCCACAAGAGAACAGGCTGAAAATACCTTCCAAAAGCATCAGAATGATAAAAGCAAATGCACTGTTTCATTTATTAATCAAGAGTCAATTTATCTTACTCATTTGAGAGAGCAAGCCGAGGCGGAAAAAGAAAAATCTTCGGGTAAGAGAGACATGGCTTTGAATCCTAATTCTTTTACTTGCTACCTCTATGACCTTGCGTGAGTTTCTTTTTCTCTCTGAGCCTTAGTGTTCACACTTACAATAGATTAAGAGCTATCATTTGTTGAAACCTTACTTTGCACTGGTCATTAGGCTAATTGCTTTATTTTATTGCCTCATTTCATTCTTCACACACACACAAAAGGGAAACCTTGAGGTACATATTATTTGTTGCTTTCTTCAAGAGAAAAACACACACACACACACACAAAAACACAATACAGAAATGAATTTAAGGAATTAAATTAATTTTTAAAAGTTGGAAATCTAATGTAGAAGTTAGGTGCATGGATGATAGCATAAGGAGTGCCTGAGTTCAAATCTCAGATTCATCAGATAAGCTTGGATATCTTTTTCAACCTCCATGTGACACTTTCTTCTTGGAAAAAGGTGGGCATTGAGTATAGCTACATCATTTAACGGCTGTGGAGTTGGATGAGATAGTGTGTGTTTTTAGTATTATTCCTGAAACAAGGTAACTGTTCAATACAAATTAATCAATATTATGTGTAATCCTATATAATAAAAGGGTAATATGCAAATTGACCCTCACAGCAGAACCACTGGGAATGATTGGTCACTATGACACACACTGACCACCAGGGGGCAGATGCTCCATGCAGGAGCTGCTCACTGGTGGTCAGTGTGCTCCCACAGGGGGAGCTCTGCTCAGCCACAAACCAGGCTGACGGTTGCCAGTACAGCCATGGTGGTGGGAGCCTTTCCTGCCTCCTCAGCAGGACTAAGGATGTCCGACTGCAGCTTAGGCCTGCTCCCCACTGGCAAGTGGACATCCCCTGAGGGCTCCCGGGCTGCCATAGTGATGTCTGACTGCCAGCTTAGGCCCTAGGGAGTGGGCCTAAGCGAGCAGGTGGACATCCCCTGAGGGGTCCCAGACTGTGAGAGAGCACAGGCCAGGTAAGGGGACCCCCCCCGCCCCCCTGAGTGCACTAATTTTTGTGCACTGGGCCTCTAGTATATCATTTTGAGGGGGAATGTAGGGGGAAACCTGGGGGGAGGGACACACTAGCAATCTGAATCTGTGCCAGTGACCAGTGTCCTAGTGCACATTCTTGTTAGCCTATAATTAAGTCACTGCCCCCTCCTTAGCCAATGGTCTGTTTTCCTAGGTGCTCCTAGTTTGCAGGGCTGGGAATTTGGCAGCTTGGCCCGAGGGAGGTTTGCTGGCACCCACTCAGGCTAGGCATTTAGATACAATCTAACTTCCCCATCCTAACTGACTCAGGAGGGGATGTGAAAGGCCACCACAGAAGCCCAGTACTTAGGAAACAGATAGGAAACAAATAAATTTAGGAATATATAAGGGGTGATATTGTATTAGCTGTTCAGGCTTTGAATCTTCAATCCACAAGCCAGCAGCACTGCTTTCAATAAAGGCTATAAAGGAAATCTCAACTCACATTAGCTGTTAAATAATTTCTTATTCTGCCTAGAGTTTCTTTTTTTCTTTCTAATTGTCAAGAGACTAAAACCTTACATTTGACAATAACTACATCTCGCTCTTTCAATTCTGCATGCAAACACCTCCAACTATCATAGCTTTTCTGAGTTAGTTCTTTGTCAAACTATTTTGGGATGCCTTATCCTGGTTCTACCCTATAAATATTAATGATATTTAGGGTATAAACTTGGCCATACCCTCTCTTGCTTCTTCTTGTTCCCTTATACCAATTATAAATCAACTTCAGAGTTAAAACAAGAACTCCAGACTTACTAAGAAGAGAGTTTAACAAGAAGTGGGGGAAGGGTCTCTGGTGCTAGAGCCATGGAGACTATTGCAGCAGAGAACACAGGATATGCAAATTTCTCAAGGTAAACGCTTTTGGTTTTGTTTTTTATGGGAAGGATCAGACAAGGGTAAAAGAACCAGGTGTGGGGAAGTGAGGTGAAGAGGAGTGGCAGGAATGAGCCCTAGATTAGAGAATGCTTTATCCTGAGGCCACTCTATTTTTAGGAGAGGCTGTGAAAAATAGGCCTCATACTATGTCAGACTGAGGGTGACCCAAAGAGCCAGGAACTGGGGCAAGGAGACACCCTGAAACAATGTTTGGATAACGAGCATTTTGTTATGCTTGATCAGTAAAAACAGCTGTTTTGTCATTACCAGACAAAGGATGGAAATGTGGAAGATCTGTGTCTAGTTTGTATCTTTGCTTTTCTTTTCTTTTTTTGTTAACCTTCACCTGAGGATTTTTTTTTTTTCATTGATTTATGTTTTTTTAGAGAGAGAGTGAAAGAAAGGGAGGAGGAGAGACAGAGAAGGGCAAATATGAGGTAAGAGAAACACATTGAATGGTTGCCTTCGGCACACACGATGGGGAGGGAGAATCACACAACTCAGGTACCTGCCCTTGCCCCTTGCCAGGAACTGAACCCATGACCCTTTGGTGCATGGCTAAAAGCTCTAACCACTGAACCCACTGGCTAGGGCTTACTTCTTTTCTTGGTGACACCACCAAAAATGACGGTTAAAAAATATGCGGAGGACCTGAATAGACACTTGTCCCAAAAAGACAGACAGATGGCCAACAGATATATGAGAAAATGATCAGCTTCACTAGCTATTAAGGAAATGAAAATCAAAACAGCAATGAAATACCACCTCACACCTATTAGATTGGCCATTATCCACAAGACAAATAATAACTGTTGGAAAAGTTGTATAGGAACAGAAACTCTCAATCACTGCTGGTGAGAATGTCAATGGGTACAGCCAAATGAAAAACAATGGAAAGATTCCTCGAAAAATTAAGAATAGAATTATCACATGATCCAGCAACTTCTCTTCTAGGAATCTATCCCCCCAAATTTGAAAACACTTATTTGCAGATATATGCACACCTGTGTTCATTGCAGCACTATTCACGGTCGCTAAGACATGGAGAAAATCCAACTGCCTCTTGACAGATGACTGGATAAAGATGTGGTACACTGAGAGTGTGATTGCCTTGCATGTACTCATTATGCAAACGTGTTAATTTTTCTGATGAAACGGGTATATAAAAGCAGCTGCTGTTATAGAAGTCATTGCATTCCCTTCTGGCCCTCCAATTTTTGGCTGTGGGTAAGGAGAGACATAAACTGCCTTTACATTCATCTTCAAGCTATGAAATAAGATAGATATTCTCTTTACAGAAAAAAACTCAAACAATTTTCTGTCATCCTGTGGTAATTGAGAACAGAAAGGAGCCCAGCTGGTGTGGCTCAGTGGTTGAGGGTCAAGCTATGAATCAGGAGGTCATGCCCAGGTTGGTGGGCTTGATCCCTAGTGGGGGGCATGCAAGAGGCAGCTGATCAATGATTCTCTCTCATTATTTATGTTTCTATTTCTCTCTCCCTCTCCCTTCCTCTCTGAAATCAATAAAAACATATTTTAAAGAAAAGTTCAGAAAGGAGAGGAATGGAAAGGAAAGGGAGGGGATGGAGGGAAAGAAGGAAGACTAGACAGAAAAATGAAAAAGAGAGAAAAAACACTTTTCACCTATGTACTTGACACTTAATGCTAATTGGTCTCTGGCACATTGACCTAGGCAAGAGTCACCTTCTATGCTGCAGAAGGAAGGACTGATAATCACCATATCCTTTGAAACATAATTCATTGACCCCCTGAGAGATTCCAAATCATTATCTGACTGCATGCATAGCTGTCATTGATGGCTGTTTATAAAAACTCTGAAGATGAAAAGCACTTTAATTGGAATAACTCTCAATCATACAGAAGCAGAAAATTCCATATAATAGAAGGATAATATGCAAATTGACTCTAACTGCAGAATGACTGGTCACTGTGATGTGCACTGACCACCAGGGGGCAGAAGTCCAATGCAGGAGCTGCCACCTGGTGGTCAGTGTGCTCCCACAGAGAGAGCTCCACTCAGCCACAAGCTGGGCTGATGTCTGTGAACACAGCAGCAGTAACGGGAGCCTCTCCCACTTCCTTGGTAGCACTAAAGATGTCCGACTGTGGCTTAAGCTGGAAGGTGGACAACCCCTGAGGGATCCCAGACTGTGAAAGGGCTCAGGCTAGGCTGAGGGACACCCCCCCACAAGTGCACAAATATTCCTGTACCAGACCTCTAGTCTAAAATAAATGAAAATATCCTATATAATAAAGAGGTAATATGCAAATTAAACCTCATGCCCTCACTAGATGGCTGCCTACAACCAGGCCAGCAGGGAAGTTAGTGAGGGTTTACCAAACGACTGAACAAGCAGGCTATGTGGGGCAACCAGGCTGGCAGGGGCATTAGTGAGAGATGACCAAACAACTGAACAAGCAGGCTGTGTGGGGTGACAGCTGGATGTGACCAGGCCAGCAGGGGGCGAGGTTTGGGGGACCAGGCTGGCAGGCGGGCAGTTATGGGTGACCAGGCTGGCAGAGGGGAGTAGTTGGGGCTGACCAGGCTGGCAGCAGGGGGCAGTTAAGGGTGACCAGGCCAGCAGGGGGGCGGTGCAGTTAGGGGTGACCAAGCAGGCAGGCAAGTGAGCAATTAGGAGCCAGCGGTCCAGGATTGTGAGAGGGATGTCCAACTGCCGGTTTAGATTGGGCCTAAACCGGCAGTCGGACATCTCCTGAGGGATCCAGATTGGAGAGGGTGCAGCTGGGCTGATGGTACACCCCTCCCACCCTGTGCATGGATTTTGTTCAACGGGCCTCTAATTAGAACATAAATAGATTACAGCCACAGAAAGTATCTGTTTGTTTGTTTGTTTCATAGTATTCTGGTTAATGTTTCAAAATTAAAAAAAAAAAAGTGATATATTTGGATACAGGAGTATTCATGACCCATGAGGCATAATAAACAAAGTTGTAACTTGGCGGTTTGACTGTCACCTTCCCTGACATACGTCCTTTCTATGTAAGAAAAGAAAAACTCCTTTGATTATAATTTGTAGGAGTAAATGAATATCTCTTGGCTTTTTGCCTCTCCCAGAGAAGAAGGATGTAGGAGCATGTTTTCCATTCCAAAATGAAAGAGTAGAGGTTGCTAAAAAAAGAGGGGGGGGCGTTCAGAATAAAAAGGAGAACTGGGCATCTTATTCACTAGGTTTCTTTTGTGGCTCAGTGATTGACTGTTAACCTATGATCCAGGAGGTCATGGTTCAATTCCTGGTCAGAGCACATGCCTGGTTTTGTAGCTCAACCCTCAATAGGGGGTGTGCGGTAGGCATCCAATTTATGAATCTCTTTCATCATGGATGTTTCTATCTCTCTCTCTCCCTTTCCCTTCCTCTCTGAAATCAATATATATATATTGATCGCAGCCATCTGTCTGTGATCACCATGTTTGGTAAGATTAAAGGAGATTGGCAAATATAAAGGCATACACACATATACAGACACTCGAGGATTCAAAGGGTTTAATAACAATGAAAGTATTGCTTATTTCCCTGCTGAGCCCTGAAGCCAGGAGTCTGAAAAGAGCAGAGAGCAATACTAGGGAAAAGAGAGGAAGCCACAAATAACAGACAAGTTTTAGTTTGAATTATTTATCAGGGCAAATGTCCTCCAAAGTAACTGGCCCTGGTATGTGTTTCTCATATAACTTACGCATAAAATGAGGATAGTTACATTTTTATTTTAGGGTGTACACTTTTGAAATGCTTCGCGTTGCAGCCATATTCTTTCATAATCCTTAGTGTTATACATAATCAATCATATAAGCCTCACTTCATTACACCTGCCTGAAGAATTTGTTCTGGAATTTAGTTTTTGTCCCATTTCTCCTTTTCCAGACCATGTGCAGTTGTGTTTTGTACTTTTTTTTATAGATTAATTACTAATAACTGAAAGAATACTATCGCAATGTCAATAGACCTGTATCAGCAGGTAGAATGGTCTTCCGTCGGCTTAGCAGATTTTCTCATAATCACCAAGGAAATCTCCTCCTGCCATTGCACAGTGGTGGATGCAGTAGCTCATCGTGGCAGCCAAGAAGTTGACTCAGAGCTGGCTTTCTGGTCTACCTAAAACCCATGGTGCCCCTATCCCATTCCTTAGTGTAAGTTTTTCAGTTTTTATGGTATTAGAAAACTGTCAAATATTTTCTCCTCTAATATATAGGGAGCAAAGATAGGCCAGTGAAATCAGATTCTGGTAGTATTACACACAAATTCTGGCCTTGACTACTGCCCCTGGGACACTGATGGGTGTCTCAGCCCAGCATGGGAAGGACGAGGATGACATTGCCATGAAATATGTAAATAAGTCTTTTCAATGGAAGTTTCTTGTCAACAAATTCCAACTTCTCACTTTAAAGGTAAAGACATATGTGCCTTTCAGGAGTTTGTGTTTTGTTTTGTTTTAATATATTTTTATTGATTCCAGAGAGGAATGGAGAGGGAGGGAGAGATAGAAACATCAGGGATGAGAGAAAATCATTGTTCAGCCGCCTCCTGCAAGCCCTCTCCTGGAGATCGAGCCTAAAACCAGGGCATGTGCCTGCCTGGGAATAGAACTGTTACCTCCTGGTTCATGGGTTGACACTCAATCACTGAGCAAAGACTGGCCGGCTCTACGAGTTTTTAATGGCAAAATATTAGGTTTCAGTGAGTTTATATCCGTATGCATGTGTGTAAGTAAAATCTTTGAAATAAGCTTTGGAAACTGTAATAGCACTCCTACATTTCTCAGTTACTGAAAGCAAAAGCTTGACCTAACTCCATTAATAAATGATCTCTCTATGCAAAACTCTCACATGATTTTGTAATTATTAAGCATTAATCAGTTTCCACCCATGTTCTATAGTTTTCTGTATGTTTTAAAGATAAGGGAATACTACAAGATTCTGCTTTCTGTTGCAGATTTCAAGAGGTAAAATTCTGTGATGCTATTTGTAAAAAGGCAAAAATAGTATAAGGGTTAGATTATAAAAGACATGGTTTTATTTTGGACTTTGTTACATAATAACCTCTTTGGCCTTCAGTTTACTCATTAATAACAGAAGAGACATTTGGCATTCCTCACCAATTTGTTGTGAAAATTATGTGCCATAAGTAAGTAACAAATATTAATATAATTTATAATTTTAGCTTCATTTTATAATGCCTAGCAAAAAGCCAGATAATTTTATTTCATTGAAGTAAATTTTTAAATATATTTTTATTGATTTCAGAGAGGAAGCGAGAGATAGAAATAGCAATGATAAGAGTCATTGATTGGCAGCCTCCTGCATGCTCCCTACTGGGTACTGAGCCTGCAACCCAGGCATGTGCCCTTGACCAGAATCGAACCTGGACTTTCAGTCTGCAGACCATAGTTCTATTCACTAAGCCAAACCATCTAGGCCAAAGGAAAATTTTAATGAATAATCTACCATCTTCTTTCTCCCATTTGACCTGTTCAGGTTGAGTAAACTGACTTCTTCAGCAAACATTTATTGAGAGTTAATGATGCACAATACAATAATCCCAGACGTTGTAGGCATTAAAAAAGGTGATTAAGAAATTGATCTGGACTTCAAAGTCATAAAAATTCAGTGTAAAATATAGCATGCACCCATATATATTTTTCATACAGAGTAGAACAAAAAATACTACACCAAGCAAAAACAGATTAGTGTATGAAATTATGAAAAAAAGTTAACAGAGAGTAATTTCAAACTGGAAAGAATATGGAAATTAGATAAATCACTCAGGAAAGAAGACAGTGAGCTGAGTCTAAATGTGGAGAGTGTGTAGGCATGAATAAATAGGACATACATGGGAAATTCTAAGTGTAGAGGGGAACATGGAAAAAGGCAGTGTGAAAACCTTGAAAGTAAATAGGAAACAGCAAGCTGTCTTAATTTTTTTTCTGAAGGAGACACATGGATGAGTAAATTAATAGGAGCAAATATTGAAAGATAGGCTGTAAGCGGTGTATAGGGATTCCTGAATATCAGTATACTGTTTTTATTTGTTTGTTTCTAATCTTAGGCATGAGATAGTCAGTCCACAAGATGGCCTGTAACAACCCTGGCTAGTGTTGTCCAGTGGTTAGAATCATCCCATATCCTGAAGGGTCTTGGTTTAATTCAAGGTAAAGGGTTTGCAGGTTTGATCCCTAACCCTGGTTGGAACGAGTGCAGGAGGCAACCAAACCATGTGTCTCTCTCACATCAATGTTTCTCTCTCTTCCCTCCTCCCTCCCTTCCATTCTTTCTAAAAAATAAACGGGAGAAAAAAAACGCCCTAGAGTGAGGATTAATAATAATAATAATAATAATAATAATAATAATAATAATGGTATCTAACAAGCCTTCCCTGCTGTTATTCGCTCTTTACATATTTCCCTTCCACATCAAACTAGGGCTAGCCCAGTTTGATCCACAGTGAACAGTGAATGACAGCACATGTCATTTGAGTTTAGGTAATAAAAGTCACTTTTTGGTCTCTTGCTTTGATATATA
>PVJC01040127.1:0-15970 GCA_004026665.1 Murina feae
GTGCTCCCAGGGGTGGGTTAACCTCCCTCCTTTTTCTCCCCAAGCTTCCTAGTTTCATTTTTAAATTGTGTAATTGTATTTGTCCTTTGTGTACATAAATAAACTATTTTAAAATAAATTTTGTTTGGTAGCTGATTAGTTTTATGCATTTGAATTGGATGATGATAAGAGGTCACAGGTCTTGTAATATTCCTGGAAATTAGGAAATTAGTTAAGAGCTTATGCTCCTTTGACTAGATTCGTCTTCAACTTGGAAATAGCTTAGCTTTCACCCTCTTCCAACCTTCTGCAAAGTGTTTTGAAGAGACTGGTTTGAGGGAATAAAATCTGAAAATTGGAGGTTTATTTTTCTTTAAAAATATAAACCAAGTATTATTATTTTCCAGATAATTATGAGCTAACATTTAAGGGCTTTGGTTACAGTTCCTTTGCTGCTGATTAGGTATTCCTGGGTGGTGATTAGTGAATGTACAAATGCAATCATTTGGTAGGGCTTAATCACTCATATGAGAGGGAAGTAAGTTACCCAGAAAGTGAAACTGAAGCTTGTATAGCTTCCATTAATCTTATTTTTTTAATAGAAAAAAAAGAGAAGAAAAATTGTTGACTAAATTAGGAATATTGAGCCATGTAAGATAAATTGTGATTTAAAAGAAAGAGAGAACATTGAACATATTGCTGTACTATTTATTTTAGTTATTACATTGTCTTTACATACCAGGACAGATGAGAGAGAGAGAGAGAGAGAGAGAGAGAGAGAGAGAGAGAGAGAGAGAGAGCGCGCGCTATTAAGCAAGTGCCTCTCCTTTCTTTGTGCTGGATGACTGAGCACCCACAATTATAGCATGGGCAAGGGGGAGGAAGTATTTTTTCCCAGGTTTAGTATTTTACTCAAGGCTGAGAAGAAGAGAGATATATGACTATACCTTTTATTCTTTTATTTTATAAAAGTCTTTATTATTTAAAGTATTATATATGTCTCCTTTTCCCCCACTGACCTCTCCCCCCCCCCGCATATGCCTTCACCCCACTAGTGTCTCTGTCCATTGGTTATGCTTATATGCATGCATACAAGCCCTTTGATTGATCTCTTACCCTCCATTCCCCCTCCTCTGCCTTCCCTCTGAAGTTTGATGGTCTATTCAATGCTTCTCTGTCTCTGGATCTATTTTTGTTCATTGCTTTATGTTGTTCATTATATTCCACAAATGAGTGAGGTCGTGTGATACTTTTCTTTCTCAGACTGGCTTATTTCACTTAGCAAAATGCTCCCCAGGCCCATCCATGCTGTTGCAAATGGTAAGAGTTCTTTCTTTTTTACCACAGCAGCATAGTACTCCATTGTGTAGATGTACCACAGTTTTTTAATCCACTTATCTGCTGATGGGCACTTAGGCTGTTTCCAGATCTTAGCTATTATAAATTGTGCTGCTATGAACATAGTGGTGTATATGTCATTTCTGATTGGTGTTTCTGGTTTCTTAGGATATATAATGGAGTTCCATTTTTAGTTTTTAGAGGAAACTCCATACTGTTCTCCACAGTGGCTGCACCAGTCTGCAGTTCCACCAGCAGTGCACGAGGGTTCCTTTTTCTCCACATCCTTTCCAGCACTTGTCGTTTGTTGATTTGTTGATGATAGCCATTCTGACAGGTGTGAGATGGTACCTCATTGTTGTTTTGCTTTGCATCTCTCAGATGATTAGTGACTTTGAGCATGATTTCATATGTCTCTTGGCTTTCTGTATGTCCACTTTCGAAAAGTGTCTATTTAGGTCCATTGCCCATTTTTTGATTAGATTATTTATCTTCCTTTTTTAAAGATATATGAGTTCCCTATAAATTTTAGAGATTAGGCCCTTATTGGATATAACATAGGCAAATACGTTCTCCCATACAGTGGACTTTTTGTTATTTTGTTGATGCTTTCTTTTGCTATGCAGAAGGTTTTTATTTTGATGTAGTCCCATTTGTTTATTTTCTCCTTAGTTTCCCATTGTCCTAGGAGCTGTATTGGTAAAGATATTGCTACAACATATGTCTGACATTTTGCTGCCTATGGATTCTTCTAAGATTTTTATGGTTTCCCATCTTACATTTAAGTCCTTTATCCAATTTATTTTTGTGTATGGTGTAAGTTGGTGGTCTAGTTTCATTTTCTTGCATGTTTCTGACCAATTTTCCAACACCATTTATTGAAGAGACTGTCTTGACTCCATTGTATGTTCTTGCCTCCTTTGTCAAATATTAATTGAGCATAATGGCGTGGGTCGATTTCTGGGTTCTCTGTTGGTCTATATGTCTCTTCTTGTGCCAGTACCAGGCACTTTTGAGAACAGTGGCTTTGTAATATAGCTTCATATCTGGTATTGTGATCCCTCCAACTTTGTTCTTCTTTCTCAGGATTGCTGTAGCTACTCAGGGTCTTTTTTTATTCCATATGAATTTTTGGAGAGTTTGTTCTAGGTCTGTGAAATATGCTGTTGGTATTTTTATAGGTTGTCTGAAGCTAGGGGAGAGTGGAATGCATGTATTTGGGCAAAAGAGTTTTTTTTCTTTTGTTTTTGGGTTACAGGGCCTGAGTCCTGAGAGTGAGGCCTGGGAAGTGGGTTTGAACAAGGAATGGTGATGAGCTAGGGATGTCTGTATGGGGAGTCCAAGCACCGTAGTGTGCCGTGACTCTGTTGGGTTCAGGGGTTGTTCTTCACATGTGGAGTTCAAAAGTTCAGCTTTAGAGGCTTCCCCAGAAGACCAGCTTCTAGTAAGGTGACCAGATTTAAAGCGGTACACCATTGACCCGGGGGGGGGGGGGGGTTCTTTTTTTTATTTTTATTTTTTTTTTTATTACTTAAAATATTACAAAGAGTAATTGGGACTTTTTAAAATGCTGCGGGACGCGGGACTAACTGTTAAAAATTGGGACTGTCCCGCCAAAAGCGGGACGTCTGGTCACCTTATACTTGGGGATTATTTTATATTAATCAAATCCAAATTGCTAATGTACATTTTACCCTTGAACAACATGTGTTTGAACTAGATCCTTTTATATCAGTGGACTTTATTCAATAAATATTGTAACTGTATTTTCTTTTCCTCATGATTTTCTTTTTCTCTTCTTTCTTTTTTTAAAAATGGATTTCAGAGAGGAAGGGAGGAGAGAGATAGAAACAAATGATGAGAGAGAATCATTGATCGGCTGCTTCCTGCACATCTCCTGCTGGGGATCGAGCCCACGACGTGGGCATGGCCCTTGACCGGAATCCAACCCGGGACCCTTCAATCCGCAGGCTGATGCTCTGTCCATTGAACCAAACCAGCTAAGACCTTATGATTTTCCTAATAACATTTTCTCTAGCTTACTTTATTGTATAAATAAAGCATGTGATATATAACATACAAAATATATGTTCATTGACTATTTATGTTTATGTTAAGGCTTCCAGTCAACAGTTGGTTATCAGTAGTTAAGTTTCTGAGGAGTCAAAAGTTACATGTGGATTTTGGACTGTGTGGGGGATCAGTACCCCTAACATACTTGTTGTTCAAGGTTCAACTGTATAAATCAAAATGTTGTACCTACTTCAGCTTTCCAGCCAAGTTTTTTGGCTCTTCATTCGTAGGGTGATGAACTGTCCCAGTTTGCCCAGAACTGTCCTGATACCCGCACAGAAAGTCCTGCAACCAGAAAACCCCCCAGTCCCAGGGGGATGGCTGTTCACCCTATTTTACTTCCCTGAGCCTATAGCAACTGCAGGGTGGGACGAGAGGAAACACATTCACTGCCACTGTGTACAGACTCTTCCCTGTATTGCAGGTGAGAAACAGCCTGCAGTCCTTGCATAGCTGTACACCCCAGGATGCAATTTCAGGGAGGAAGAATATTGCTACATCTCACGTGTGCCCAGATATTACTGTTTTGATTATCTATTGCTGTGTAACAAATGACCACAAAATTTAGAGGCTCATGACAATGTTACTTCATTATTTCTCGTGGTTTTTGTGGATCAGGGATTTGAGAAACCCTCAGCTGGCAATTCTGGCTCCCTCAGTACCCTAGTGGCTGGCTACAACTAGAATAGCTGAGGACTGGTAGGGCACCTTTCTGTTCATGTGGGCTCAGGCCTCTCCAGGTTGGCTATGGTATGGGCTACTTGAAGTTCTCTCAGGGCACTGTTGCCTCCATGCAGTTTGATATTTACCTGGCAGTTCAGGGTTCAAGAGAAGTGTTCCAGCCAACAAGTAAGAAGCTGCCTTGAATGTCACCTAGGATATTACTGCATAACGTCGTTTTCACCACAGTTACAGGATTCAAGGAAGGGAAACACAGATCCCATTTCTTGGTGGCTGGAGTGTCAACGGCCCACCATGTTGAGATGGAGAGATTATTGCAGCCATTTCTGGAAAATACGATTCGCCACAATCACCTTGGCCCCAAAATGCAGTTTTTCATTAATAAAAGTAGTAAAGTTATTAAAATACAATTTTTCCTCATGAATTTTCATAAAGCAATTTTCATTTTGAATGAAAATGAAAAGATCAGCCTGTAAATATTTCTTGAATTGTTTTGAAATCTCGTGCTCACCATTGTTTTATTGGACTGAATAGCTCGCTCGCTCGCTCGCTCTATCTATCTATCTATCTATCTATCTATCTATCTATCTATCTATCTAATATATATCCCTTTCAAAACAAAGCCAACTGACCAAGATAAATGTAGCAGAAGTTCATATGCTTCTGTAGTAAGAGTTTTAGGGTGTGTGTGATGTGTCCATACATGTCAGCACCCTGGGGAGGAGGGCATACAAAGAGAAGAGTAATTGGGAGGAGAGAAGGACATCAGTGGCATAGGCTGACTCAGGTTGGAGGGAGGTGTTCACTGCAGGAAAGAGCTCTGAAGACTTGGATGGCTGGAGAGGGAACTAAGGTTGAGGGCAGAAGCGTTTTGAAGTGAAGGGCAGAAGTACGTGCAGCATCACTTGAGGAAGATCATCTGGTTTAAAGGGTGAATGCTAACATTCTGGCCCAACTTGCTTAGACTGCCTCTCTCCATTGCGACGATTAAGACCCAGGAGTTATTCTTTTTGATAGTCTCTAGCTAGCTTCTTATTACTGGATAATAGAAATTGGGATTTTTAAAAAAATGTAAAGCAGTTACATGGAGGATTTGCCGACAGCATTGTTTTCACAAAGTTTCAGGAAGGCATGCTGCAAATCATAATTTTTTAAACTGATTTTTTTGGCTTGATACACTAGTATATTTAATATTCAAGTTTTGTGATTCTTACATGAGAGCTATTGTTGTCCTAAACTCATTATTTTTCTGAGAAAATTAAAAAAAAATAAGATAGCAGAAAAATTATAATCCTAAGCCACCACTTGGTTAAAAAGATGTCATCTGTGTTTGATTGTAGGAGTACTGCAATACGGTCCAGCTGGACTCTGGGATAGATTACCGGAAAAGGGAGCTTCCTGCTGCAGGAAAGCTCTACTACCTGTAAGTTTGTTCTTGTATAGATTTTAATTTGTAAGTTTGCTCTCTAATAATCAGGAAAGGATGAGAAAAATAAGCAGGTTAGTTATTAGAATGGGAAAGGCTAGTTTTAAAGCCTGTGATTTTAAAATACAAATGTTATAATATTAATGTCTTTAAATGGTTTTTTTTTTGCCATCCACATTTGCATGATTTATCATGTGTGATTGGATGAAACCCTAATTAGTTTTTGGGGAGGAGTGATGACAGATGGTTAGGAAGTAATGAGTATCCTCTTATAAGACACTCTAGTATTAAGAGAATATCTTTATTGTGCTAAGGTAATTAATTATTTGTGGACATCTTCTGCCAAATGTGCCATTTCCATTCCCTGAAAATTATTGTTTTATTTTGTCAGACAACCTGTTTGTATTTATCATTGTTGATTGACTTCCATACATAAATTTGTAAAACATATACACAAGAATGACTGGATATACATTTTGTCTTTTGAAAGCTAAAACTTTCCTTTGTAGGACCAATTTATGAATAACACATATCTTAAGCATGTGCAGTTAATGCTGAAAAATACAGTTGTGTTTTTTTAAAAAATGTTATTTGTGAGAACCTGAAAAGGAAAAAGCACTTTACAAATGCAAACTGTTATTTCGTGTATGCCGTAAGTGTTAGGCACATTGTGGGTTCCCAGTAAATAAATCTAAGGCAGCGATTTTCAACCTTTTTCATCTCATGGCACACGTAAACTATGTTCAGAAGTTTTGTCAATTTTTTTCCTGTTTCAGTGTCCTGATTTCATCTTCACTCAATTATTTTATTTGTTTTCTGTGTCCGCTATGTGGATTGTTCAAATGACTGGTAAGATCAAATATTGTTGGTATTGCATTATCTCGAAAAACTCTCCTATAAGGACTAGTTCTACAGATCATAGAGGTGTCAGAGTGTTTGGCACACAATCAGTAATGTTTGTTTAGTTGATCATGTGTTTTATCTTTTAAGTCTGCTCTCCTACAATTTTCCATTCACTTCTGGCATCTGGCCGAATCTCTTGGGAACCTGAACCTGAAGAAGGCCAAATCTGACTGCCAGCTCTTCTGCGTGCAGTCCCTCCCTCCCTGCCCCCCCCCCCACCCCGCCCCACACACACAGAAGTTTGGCATTTTCGCGGCTGTGGCACATCACAAAATATGTTATTTTTTTACTGATCTGACAAAAAAAGATATATTTTTTTTCATTCACAGCAGGCGACCATTATTGTGTTGGCTGTTGTCATTTCTTTTTACTTGACAATCTAAGGGAAAAATGGTCAGTGCCCCTGACTAAATAGTCAGGTACTGCATGTTTTAAAACTCTTGTGGCACACTAGTGTGCCATGGCACATAGTTGAAAATCGTTGGTTAAGGGCTAATTGTGACTTAACTCAAAGGCATGTTTCTGCTAATTTAAATTTTGATGACAATGTGCATATGAGAGGCTCAGAACGTTCTCATCTCTGCCACCTTGTAAGCAGAAGCACTTTACTGTTTTTGAAGTAGAAATTAGCTAGAAAAATCACATAATTAAAATTGCATACTTTATAGTGTAGCAAAGGAACTATTTCAGTTTATTATTCAGATTCTGATGATTATTTATAGGAGGTTCTTCATCTGCCCTTAAGTACTTTGTCTTTAAAGTACATTATAATTTTTAAAAACTCTTAAAGCACTTTTTTCTGTTTTAACTTAGACTCCCCCCAACCCCCCAGTTTCTTTTATGTTTGTGTTTTCTGGGCTTTGTAGTCTTCTGATAGTCCTGATTCTTAGCTACTTATTTTTTGCTATTCCAGATGTAATTTATTCTCCTTCTCCTCCTCCTCCTCCTCCTCCTCCTCCTCCTCTTCCTCCTCCTCCTCCTCCTCCTCCTCCTCTTCCCCCTCCTCCTCCCCTTCCTCCTTCTTCTCTTTCTTGACTTTATTTTTCAAATAAGGTAATTATTATTCCTTTTTTTCTCACAGAATGTATTCGTATGTGGAAGAATTAAAACATTTTTCTAATGGGAAGTTCCCTAAGTAAAGATGGCAGTCTGGGTCTAAATTGTGGTATTTGCTTCATAATGCCAGAGAGGTCTGGGTGGGATTTATAGGAGGTAGAAAGACTGCTTTTGCTTGGAGCATAGCTATTTCCTCTCTTACCTACCTTGTGTTGCCCCTTCCTCTGCCTGTTAAAAATAACACAATTCTAAAACAATGAAATGCAGATTGTGCTTAGGTTAAAACATGTCCTGTAGGAAAAATAATTTAAGAATATCTGAGTCCAGGAAACTGGAATCTATAAAGGATTTCATGAAACTCTGGGACAGCTTTCTAAAAAATATATAAAGTTCTTTAATCCTCAAGGAAGGTAGATTTGGTCACAGAAGTGTTTTCATTAGCCCTGGCCAGTGTGGCTCAGTTGGTTGGGCATCGGCTCATGTACCAAAGGGCTGCTGGTTTGACCCCCAGTCAGGGCAGATGCCTGGGTTGCTGGTTCAGTCCCTGGTAGGGGGCCTACATGAGGCAACCAATTGATGTTTCTCTCTCTCATCAATGTTTCTTCTTCTCTCGCTAAAAAATCAATAAGATAAAAAAATCTTTTTTAAAAGGGGGCTTTCATTTGGATGCCCTAACGGGTTTGGCTCAGTGGATAGAGCATCAGCCTGTGGACTGAAAGGTCCCAGGTTCAATTCCGGTCAAGGGCATGTACCTTGGTTGCGGGCACATCTCCAGTAGGAGGCGTGCAGGAGGCAGCTGATCAATGTTTCTCTCTCATCGATGTTTCTAACTCTCTATCCCTCTCCCTTCCTCTCTGTAAAAAAAAAAAAAAAAAAAAGGGGGGGCTTTCATCATAGTTTGGTAACTAAGAGAGCCTGGGGCATACCTCAGTCAGAGGATAAGACAGATATGTGTCCCAAAGGAGAATTAGGAATTAAAATTATCTCAGAAGTGGAAGAATAATATTAAATACCAAGAAGGGTCCTAGGGATATAATATACATTGCTTTCCATGAGCCCTTGGATAGAGTTTCTTTGAAGACAGAGTAAAAGTGAAATTCCTGCCCTAACTGGTTTGGTTCAGTGGATAGAGCTTCGGCCTGCGAATTCAAGGGTCCCAGGTTCGATTCCAGTTAAGGGCATGTACCTTAGTTGCGGGCACATCCTCATTAGGGAGTGTGCAGGAGGCAGCTGATCAATGTTTCTCTCTCATTGATGTTTCTAACTCTATCCTTCTCCCCTCCTCTCTGTAAAAAATCAATAAAATATATATTTAAAAAAAGGTGAAATTCCTGGGGTCATAGTAATTTCTGATATAGTTAGATTTCTTTTTATCTTCTTCTTATAGGAAAACAATTTTTCCCCATAACAGATTTTAATGTGCTGTGCTATATATTGCCCTATAAAAGCATGTGTTTATTTTATTACCCTCTGCTTAAACATCTGGAGTTGGTTCCTGAACATGCAAGTCCAGACTACTCCATGTCAATTTTACTGTCACCCCAGAGGCCTAAAAAGAAAAAAATTTCTAGCTTCCCTCCAGGGGAACACCAGACACTATCTCAGAATTTTATATAAGCAAAATCTATATATGATCATTAACAAACAGAAATATTCATTTACTCAGTATCTTATTAGTCTAACTTTCCAAAGCCAATTAAAAATGTCCCCAAACGCGATTCAAATAATATCAAGAATAACCAAAGATTAAAAAAAAAAAAACTACCTAAAAAGTTGACATGGAACAATTTCTCTGGTTTATAGTATTGTCTGATTTACACGAGAATTACTTAATTCATACAAGGCATTGTATGTTTGTGTGTATTTCATTGGTAGTTTTTTTTTTTGAAATATATTTTTATTGATTTCAGAGAGAGAGGGAGAGGGAAAGAGAGATAGAAACATCAACGATGAGAGAGAATAATTGATCAGCTGCTTGCTTCCTGCACGCCCCCTACTGGGGATCAAGCCCGAAACCTGGGCATGTGCCCTGACTGGGAATCAAATCATGACCTTCTAGTTTATAGGTTGACACTCAACCACTGAGCCACGCCAGCCGGGCATGTCATTGGTTTTATATTACATCACATTTAGAAATCCCTGCATACCAGATGTTTATAGCCTATCCCAAGAAGTTTTCAATCTTACATAAAACAAACCCAGAGAATTTAAATTAGCAAGTTACAAACCACAGCAAGCTTGAGTGCAAATATCCTAACTTTTACATAAAGTATCTCATGATTGTCCAGTTTTTCATTCCACTGTAACCACGAATTGAGCACAAAGTCACTTTCTTGCTGGTTGCTTGATGGATTGGGCTCAATAGTAGATCCCTATGTGTGGAATATAGTTTGCTTAAATCCAAACAGGTCAACCAACGCTAGGCTCCCATTTGCATTTGGATGGGGGCCGGACCAGTTATTTATTTTGAATTGGCTGGTGTTTGCCATGAGTAGCCCCACCACAAGCCTTCCAGAGACTTTAACTACTTCAGATTAGCTATCTGCTTGGGGGCTGTTGTCTGTAGAAGTTACTGTTTTATATATATGATGAGCATCTCTTTTCAGACAAGGAAATACCACTGCTGAGGGATACATGGGATTTGCCCCAGGCCATTTCCCTGTCACTTCTGGGAAGGTTATGGTTTCCTGGTAAGACAGAAGACATCTGGATCAGAGATAAATGATTTTATTACTCTTGGCACTGATGTTATATTGGTTCCCTTCTTGCTCCCTAGTCCCATTGCGGGGAGGGGGGAGATGCTGAGTTTTGCTGAGGACCCAGATGGATGCCTGCATAGGCAGTGAATTGTGTTATAGGAGAGGGAGTCAGAGTTTGAGGAATGTAGTATTTTATAGCCAGAAGCAAGTAAGCAAGGTAGACATTGTGTCTCATAGTAGATATTGCCTCATCCCTCAAGGTTTCTCACTACAAGCATAACCCTGATAAATCATATTCATAAACTAAAATATTTACAGGTAAAATAGTACAGTATCTGGGATGTGCCTCAACATAATCCAGTGTGGGGGAATTAAGGGAAGGTATAGATGAAATAAGATTGGCCATATATTGAGTGGGTCATTATTATTATTTTTTAAACATTTAAAAAAATATATATTTTATTGATTTTTCACAGAGAGGAAGAGAGAGGGATAGAGAGTTAGAAACATCGATGAGAGAGAAACATCGATCAGCTGCCTCCTGCACACTCTCCACTGGGGATGTGCCTGCAACCAAGGTACATGCCCTTGACTGGAATTGAACCTAAGACCCTTGAGTCCTCAGGCCAACATTTTATCCACTGAGCCAAACCAGTCAGGGCGAGTGGGTGATTATTATATAGGATTTATTATAATACTAGGGGCCTGGTGCATGAAATTCGTGCACTGGTGGGGGGGGGGGGTTCCTCAGCCCAGCCTACCCCCTCTCACATACTGGGAGCCCTCAGGGCATGTCCTACTGACAACTTAGGCCCGTTCCCTGCTCTCTTTGTGGGAGGCAACCACGCTAATCAGAGGAAGCCACCAGCCCCATCACCCCACTGCTGCAGCCACTGCCAATCACCGCAGCCACCAAGGTGTTTTCATCAACATGGACTCCAGTCCCTTCACCATGAAAAAATGACAACTTTCTTTAGGCATTTTCAAGATGTGTCTTTCATAGGCTATGACATTTCTTTCGTTCTTTTTCTTTTATCCTTACCTGAGGATATGTTTCCATTGATTTTTAGAGAATGTGGAAGAGAAGGGAAAAACAGAGAGAAACATCAAAGTGACAGGAACACTTTGATTGGCTGCCTCCTGCATATGCCCTGACCTGGGCCCCGGCCAGGGAGGAGCCTTCAATGTAGGTACATGCCCTTGCTCAGAATTGAACCCAGACCCTGCAGTCAGCAGGCTGAGGCATTATGCACTGAGCCAAATTGGCTAGGGCAGGATATGACATTTCTTAGCCCTCCAGCAGTGGAACTTAATTTTTACTCCAGGAGTGTGGTGGAAAATCCCTAGAATGCCTTTTTGGATTCTTATTACCCAAGTTACTAAGAATATTACCAGTGACATACAGGGAGCTTAGCCAATGAGCGGTAAGAAAGGGTGTTCCCTCTGTAGTTCACTTCGATCACCGGCTCCACCCCTGCCCCTCCAATTCCAGCTCCACCCCTGACCAGGCCTGTAAGCTCTGGCCAAAGATACAGGCCTGGGCAGGGGACCCCCAGGCCCTTCTGATCGCCAGCTTCACAGAGCCCAGGACTGTGTGATCATCGGCTCTGATCCTGCCATCGCTGGCTCTGCTCTTGCCCCACTGGCAGCCTCTGGCCAAGGTTGCAGGCCTGGGCATGGGACCTCCAGGCCCCTTTGATTGTGGGCTCCACCCTTGGCCCACTACAGCCTCTGGCCAAGGCTACAGGCCTGGGCAGAGGACCCCCAGGACCCTGCATTGCCAGCTCCACACCTGCCCAGGCCCTGAGATCACCGGCTCCATCCCTGTGTCCCACTGCAGCCTCTGGCCAAGGCTACAGGCCTGGGCAGGGGACCCCCAGGACCGTGCTTTGCCGGCTCCACCCTTGAGCCTCTGGCCAAGGCTGCAGGCCTGGGCAGGGCACCCCCCGAGACCCCTGCAATTGCAGGCTCCGCCCTTGCCCCTCTGATTGCTGTCTCTGCAGAGCCCAGGCCCCTGCGATCTCTGGCCTTGCCCCTGCCCAGGTCTCAGGCCTCTGACCCAGGCCTTATGCCTGGGTAGGGCACCCTCATACTCCTCCGATCACCAACTCTGCCCCTGCCCCTTCCGATAATCGGCTCTGCCCTTGCCCATGCCTGAGGCCTCTGGTGAAGGCCTCTGTCCTGGGCAGGAGACCCCCATCCCCCTCTCATCATCTGTTCCACCCCTCAGGCCCCCCGCCTCCCTCGCCAACTGCCTGGCTAACAGGCCTGACCACTTCAATGGCGGGGCTGAGCCTGCCTAGGCGCCACCATCTTGTGGCTGTGGGGGAGCCATCTTTGTGACAGAGTGACACCTAATTTGCATTTACCCTTTTATTAGATAGGATTTGGCTATGGGCGCCGCCATCTTGTGGCTATGGGGGCGGCCATTTTGTGGCTGTGGGCACCGCCATCTTTGTGATGGAGTGATGCCTAATTTGCATATTACTCTTTTATTAGAGAGGATGTGGCTATGGGTGCCGCCATTTTGTGGCTATGGGGGTGGCCATCTTTGTGACCGAGTGACACCTAATTTGCATATTAGTCTTTTATTAGATAGGATTGTCTCCATATTTATTTTATGTGTGAAATTTTCCATAATGATGATGTTTTAAAAATACAAAGTCTCTATTTTTTTCCAATCATGCTTGTGAAAGTTTCATTGATTCTATTGATTGTCTCAAAGAAACAGCTTTTGCTTTATCGATTTTCTCTATTGCTTTCTGTTTTCTATTTAATTGAATTCTGCACACTTCTCTTTATTATTTACTTTTTTTTCAGCATATTTGGATTTAATTTACCCTTCCTTTTCTAATTTTTAAAGATAGAAATCCAAGTCAACTTTTAAACCTTTTCTCTCTTCTTACATAAGCATTTTAATGTTATAAATATTCTTCTAACTACTATTTTACTTTCATCTCATACATTTTTAATATGTCATGTTTTCCCTTGTAATTTATTATATGATCTATGGGTTATTTAGAAGTGTACTATTCAGCTTCCAAACATTTGGTGATTTTTCTATACATCTTTTGGTTCCCAAATTTAATTTACTAATTTATCAGAGAACCTATGTTGTATGTTTTGAAGCTTTTAAATTTATTGAGGCCTTAAGAACAGTGACTGTGGATTGGGGTGGGGGGGATGGGTAGAAGTAGAAGAGGGCATAGAGAGGATAAAAGGTGATAGAAAAAATAAAATAATTGAAAAACAATATTGAGTCTTGTTTTGTGGCTCAGAATCTGATGTATCTTGGAACATGTTTCTTGTGCACTTGAAAAGAATGTGTATTCTGCTTTTGTTTGTATTCTTTAAATGTCATTTGGTTCAAGTTTGTTGATAATGTTGCTCAAGTTTCTTGTACCCTTACTAATTTTCCTTCTACGTTTTCTATTAATTATTGAGATAGAGGTATTGAAATTTCCAACTATAATTATTTCTCTCTGTATGTAGCTCTCATTTTAGTACTCTACCTTGAAAATTCTAGCTACTAGGGCCTCCCCAAATTCTGAATTTTGTTTTCTGAACTCACAGAGACCTTGAGGATCTGGTTGTGTTCCCTCTCCTGAAGCCTAGAAACTCTCACCAGATAGTAAATTGGGGGCTCACCTCATTTGTTTCCTTTCCCTCTGGGATCACTGCCCTGTGCTTTCTGATATCCAGTGTCTGACGACCATTGTTTCATATATCTTAGGCAGTTTGTAGTTGTTTAAGAAAGGAGGGTAAATCTGGGCCCTGCTACTCAATGATGGCCCAAAGTGGAAGTCTTCAATTCATTATCTTAAAACTGTAAATAAAAGGAGAGCAAGTGTTTTTCCTGCCTGTTTTAGAAGAACTGATCCTTAGTATAACAAAAAACAGTGGGGAGATATTTATAGAAGTTTTCTAGATAACAAATGAGAAAAGAATGAGAGAATTTGAATAGAGCTAGAATGTCACCATTTTGAAAAACCTTCATAATTTGGATCTAGTTAATGATCATAAGTTCTACAATAATTGTTATAGAAAGAAAACCCAAATTTAATTAATTTATAGAAAATATTAGGAGCAATGGAATATGTGGAATGATATCACAGGAGTATATTGATCAAAATATTTTAAAATTATGTAAGTAAATTGCTTCTTCAACAATTAATAAGAAAAAAAGAGGGTGTGCTTTACAAGTGTAGTTGCCAGGGTGCCTAGGCCTTCACCACGAGTATCCTGGCCTTCATCGACATCACTGAGGAAGACCAGGCTGCTGAGCTTCGAGCTTATCTGAAATCTACCGGAGCTGAAATTTCAGAAGAGAACTCAGAAGGTGGACTTCATGTAGATTTAGCTCACATTATTGAAGCCTGTGATATGTGTCTGAAGGAAGATGTTAAAGATGATGCAAGTGTGATGAACGTCATGGTATCCCTCCTGTTGATCTTGGAGCTAGAAAAGCAAGAAGCTCTTATTGAAAACCTCTGTGAAAAGCTGGTCAAATTTCAGGAAGGTGAATGCCATCTCTGAAACTGTAGTTGCTAAGCAACCTTTTCCATGGGATGGATAAGAATACTCCTGTAAGATATACAGTATATTGCAGCCTCATTAAAGTGGCAGCATCTTTTGGGGCCATCCAATATATTCCAACTGAGAAACAAAAGAAACTGAAGAAACAAAAATTTTATGTCCCAAGAGAGAATTCAACATCAAGTAAATACTAATAAAAGTTAAAAAAAAAAAAAAAAAAGAACATGTAAACCAATTGTAGTATATGGGACTTGTTGAATCCTGAATCAAACAAATGATAAGAACAGAAACAAATTATAAACAAACAAAAAATATCTTATGGGGAAAAACCAAGATGGCAGCATGAGGTATATACCTAAATGCACAGCCTCCACACCTATATTATAGAAATACAACCATTCAGATAAACGGCCATCCCCCAGAACCAAGGGAGGGGAACCGTTACACCTAGAAAGCAAGAGGAGTGCTCTGAGACTGAACAGAAGCTCCAGGCGCCCAAGGTACGGACGCGAAACGGAGGCGGCGGCGCGCGCGGCAGGGCGGGTGAAAGGGAGCGGCAGTGGCGATCGGGTCCACGGCTCAGAAGATTAAAAACTCCTGGGACGCAGTGAATGCAACACGGGCTATAGGGCAATGGGGCGGTGAAAGACCAGTGGCGTTCTAGGAGTGCTATTCGTAGCTATCACTTACGCAGAGATTCCGGGACTGAGAACCGTGCGCAGACCCCAGGGTTTGGAAAAGCCAAACCCGGTAGAAACTGCGGCATCTGCAGAGGGGACGCCATTGTGAGTCGCTCCACCCCCGGTGATCGTGAGACCCCGCCCCACCCCACCTACAACCCCGCCCAAGCTGTTTGCCTGCCTCCCTGCAGCACAACCTAAGGGTCTGCAGCTGAGACAGAACTCCAATAGATCCAAACTCCAAACAACGAGGAGAAAGGCCTGCAGGTCATTTCCCCCCAGTGATACCTCCCAGTGATAACTACAGCAAGACTGTGCACCCAGCCTTCAAAGGCATACAACAAGAGTAGCCACCCCAGGTGATTGGGGAGGCTGAAACACTGGGCCTTATATAGGACATCCAGCACAGAAAGCCAAAATGCGGAGACTACGAGACAGGTCACAAAAGACAGAAATGGAGGAACGCAAACGACTGGATATAGAGTTCAAAACCACGGTTATTAGGTTTTTCAAGAAGTTTCTAGAGACTGCTGATAAATTTAGTGAGACCCTCGAGCATATGAAAAAGAACCAGCTAGAAATTAAGCATACACTGACTG